>PVLC010009115.1:0-55448 GCA_004027655.1 Graphiurus murinus | reverse complement strand
CTTTCTTTCTTTCTTTTTCGCTCTCTCTCTCTCATACTGTACTGGAGGTTAAAATCCAGAGGCATTCTACCTCTAAGCTACACATACACACACACACACACACACACACACACACACACACACACACACACATACACACTCTTAAAAGAAATGTCTCCTCTGCAAATGACTGATAGGCTTGAAACTGCTTGGCAGTGTCCTGATCCTCCTCACCCCGAGTCTCCATAGGGGTAACTATCCAGTGCCTTGTGGCAGAACCCCTGAAACCACAGCCTCCTTGCAGGCCCTCCTCCCCCACTGGAGAGGCAGGGGAGCCCGCAAGGCATTCTGGGGTGTTGCTCAGAAGAAGGAAAGATGGGGCCATGGTGCAGCCCGGGATTTGTGTGTATGAGGGAACAGAAATTGATGCTCCATGCAGCTGTAGCTTGTGTCTTTGGGGGAGAAAGCCACCTCGGTAAAACACACTCAGAAAGGCAGCCAGAAGTGAAAGGAACGAATGGCGTCCATGGGAGCTCAAGCCCCACCCCACACGCTCCTGCACACATTTTAGGCCTGTCAGCACTGGCTGACACCTGGCCCTGATGCTTAATTCAAAACTCTGGCTGGGAAAGTTCCATAGGCAAGCAGTTTAGTCTACATTTGGAGCTGAGGGGTGTCAGACAGAAACTGTTAAATTTGATAAGATGGAAAGACAGAGAGAGAGAGAGAGAGAGAGAGAGAGAGAGAGAGAGAGAGAGAGAGAGAGAGACCCTCCCAGGCCTCTGCTCAGGGCCACAAGGGATGGTATCATGTCTGGCACAAGAATGTCCCAGATGGGAGGCCCTGGGCTGCCTACAGGCTTCCCAGGGCTCCTGCCCTATTATCAGCTTTTCCCTTGCTTCTGCCTAAGCTATCAGAGCCTGCAGGAAGCCTGGGCAGCAGGGCTACACACGAAGCAGCTACAGGTGGGATTAGAAAGGCAGCTGGGTTCATTCCCATTCGTCTGAGGATCCTCCATACTTTTTTCCAACCAGCAATACCACTTCTGGGTATCTACCCAAAATAATGGAAACCAAACTATCAGACCGACGCATGTGTACCTATGTTTATAGCTGCAACTTAGTGAGACCTTGTTTCAAAATAAAGGATAAAAAATAGGGCTGGGGGTATAGCTCGGAGGTAGAATGCCTCTGGGTTCAATCCCCAGTACCGCCAAAAAAGAGAAAAAAAGAACAACCCTTGTTGCATGTCTCGTAATTTCTAAATAAGTACTTGCAAAGTGGTTTGTACATTTCAGTTAAAAAATGTAAAAAAGACAATATGTACTGGGGCAGTTAAATGTAAAGGGCTAGACTGTAATATAATAAGCATTTATGAAGTGAATATTTTTTGTCAGTCCCTGTAGTAGACCTCTGGAGACACTAAGATGAGGTGTCCTCCCGCCTCCTCCCAAACTTCTGCTTATGGGAGAACACAAATAATTCTAATCAGTGTTTCATTCCCAAATCATTTTGTTTCTAGGAATGAGGTGCCTGAGTGTCTATATACATCTATGCAAGTATGGGGATGCAAATGTGTAGCTGCCAGCATGTAGAACAGAATATCCAATCTGTTTTACCCAACCACAAGCCTTACATTCTCACAATGCTCAGTTCTGAGCACAAAATAGAATTCTTTCTTAGATACCTACTGTGAAATGCAGAACAAAACCAAGCTCTATTAGATGTTTTACATATCCAGGCAACAGGAAGAGGGTAAGGAAGGGGAGCAAGATCTTGACGTCAACTTGTGGAGAGGTAGAGGAACTTGGGTAGGGAGTTAGTGAGAAAAACCCAAGAAAGCAATCTAGAGACCCAGATGGAAAAGTAGATCAATGATCGCCACCGTGGATTAATAAAAAGACAAAAAGACACGTGGATTATTAAAAATAAAAAGACAAAAAGCTTTACTAATATTTAACAAACATATTAAGAATTGTACCTGAGTATATTATATGTAGTATTTATGCATATATATACATATATATTTATATATTTGTGTATATATCACAGCCCGACTCCACAAGATCGTGCTATGCTGAAGCCCAAGTTGGCCACACAGATGGAGAGAAGCCGCATGGCGAGTCACCAAGGCCCCACGCGTGTGCCGGAGGCCTCCCTGGAACTTCACGCCCAGCCAGCCACCAACTAAATGTAGCTGAGCGAGACCCAGCCAATACCACGGGAAGTAAAGAGTCGGCTGAGTCCAGCCTGAATTCCTAACCCACAGATCATGAGACAGTGAATTATTATTTTAAGTCACTCAATTTTAGACTATAGTTTGTTTCACAGCAATCAATTATGAAATGGTCCTATCTTACAGCTCAAGAATTAGCCCTGGAAACAAGTATATTTATCAAGATTCTCTTCTTATACATTCTTACCTTAGATGGGAAAAACAAAATTCACATGGCCAAGAGAATGTCATCAGTAAAATCCTCTGGTAGGTTAAGCCCAGAAAACATTGGGACAGCCACAGCAAACTCACAAAATATCATGTTTAAAGAAAAATTACAGATGGGTACAAAACACTTATGGATTTGGGTGTTTGATAATAACCAGGAATCTAAACACTAGTGATTATTTTGCCTCTTGCTTTGGAAAAAATTTTCTCCCTACATGCCTTTGTGCTTGTTTCTTTCTTTAGCTATATATGCCCACTTGTCCCTCTTATTGTTGGGGGGTGGAAGTCTGGAAACTATATTTCCCAGCATCCTTGCCAGCAGAATTCCCAGTCAGATGCTGACAACCAGATATAATAGCATGGGATTTAGAAGGGACTGGAGGAGTAGAAGCCACATCATTACTCCTCTGCAGAAGAGGGCAGATGTGTGGGTTTCAGCAGATATCAGATGTTGTATTGACTCCCAGACATTTCCCTGTGAATCATCCACATCAGCACAAGAAGCAGATGTGATCACCAGCAGTTTCCTGCAGTCATTGACACTTCCTGTCTCTGACACAGAGCAGCAAACTTGAAAGCTTGTGGCTTTCCCTGACCTTCCTCCCCTGACTTCTCCACAGTCCTGCATCCAGTTCCCTTTGTATTAAATTCCTTTCCTGCCTAAAACACCTAATATGGTTTCTGATTTCTCTGCTAATGTTTATTAAGTGTAAATGAGATTTAGACAAATAGTGCAAGTCAAGATAAAGTAGAATTTCTCTTTTTTTTATACACACGCAATCTTTCTACAAATAACTGTAGATCTCCTCCATAAATTTGGAATACAAACACACATAACACAACATGGAGGGCAATCATATGGAAGAATTATAGAATGAAAAGAGGTAATAAAAGGTGCAGCTGAAGTAGTAGCGGCAGGGGAAATTAGCATTGTTTTTCTTCCAACTAATCAAAGAAAGTTTTATAAGTAGGAACACCAGATTTTGCAAACAAACAAAAAAAGGGCACCTACTTAAATTTGAATTTTAGATATCCAACAAAAGATGTTCATGTTGTAATCTCTGAGACCTGTGAATATGCTGCCTTAGTTGACAAAAGGGACTTTCAGATGTGGTAAAGGTATGGAAATTGAAGTAGGGAGTGGCCGAGTTTATACAGGTGGGCCCAATCTAATCAAAGGAACCCTAAAACAGTGGGGAGCTTTCACCAACTGCAATTAGACAGAGAGGTGGATAAGAAAGAAGAGTCAGAGAGATGTAGCGTTTCTGGCTTTGAAGATGAAGGAAGAGACCATAAACCAAGAAAATGGATTCTCACCCACAGTCTCCAGAAAGGAATGCGGCCCAGCTGATGCTTTGGTTTTAGCCCAGTGAGCTCCATGCCAGACTTCTGAACTACAGAACTGCAAGTTAACATTTGCTTTAAGCCACCGAGTTGGTGATAATTTACCACAGAAGCAAGAGATAACTAATACAAGCAACAGATGATATTTTAGTATGAGTTTGGCCCATGAAATATTTGGAATCTACTTCTGCCAAAAGTTACCTCTATTTTGAAATGACAATCTAACCAAGACCTGCATTTTACCTGGCAATGCCCTTTATAGGGAAGTAGGGTTTCAGAGCTCTTCCACATCTCTATGTCCATCTACACTTACAGGAATTTTGGGAACTTACTCTGTGCTGGGCACTTACTAGTTAATTTACCCATTCTATCTCATGGGATCCTTAAAATGCTTTGGTGTAGAGCCGGGTGTGGTGGCGCACGCTTGTAATCCCAGCATTCGGGAGGCTGAGACCAGAGGATCTGGGTTCGCAAAATAAAGTAAAAAAAATAGGGCTGGGGGTATAGCTCGGAGGTAGAATGCCCCTGAGTTCAATCCCCAGTACCGCAAAAAAAAAAAAAAAAAATGCTTTGGTGTAGGTATTATCATGCCTGTTTTACAAATGAGGTAACTGAATCTACACAAGTTTAAACAATTCGTGTAAGGCCCAACAGACAGGAGGAACTGCAAGTGGGTCAGGTCTGTCTGACTCTGGAGCCTGTTCTGCTAAGTTTTCTCAGTCTTGTTTGCTAAGCTGTCTCTTCCTTTATCCTGATGCTGTCATTGCTAGAGGCCTTTGCGCTTGCTTCCACATCCTGCCCACCCACTCTGTCCTATAGACCAGTTATCTGTTGTGTGCCCCCCACCTCTTCAATACCATTGACACTACCTTCTCAAAGGTCACTGAGGGCCTCTGCTCTGTCATCAGTGCCTAGTCACCTGTGTCTTTACCTTCCCTGCAGCCCGAGGAGACTCTGCTGTCTCCCCTCCTACCACCTGCACCTCTCTTTCAGCTGCCTATTAGTCCGTCTTCTCCTTATTCTTCTCGCTTTACAGCCGCAGAGAACAGTCTGATTCTGTTTGTCTCTACTCATTCCTTCATTTCAGAACTCCCCTGGAAATCTCTCCCCAGCTCTTATCGCACATTCTGCAACTGACTGCTGGGCAATTCCAGCAGACCCTTGCAACCAGGACTGTCCCGTTCCCCACCCCACTGCTGGCCCTTTTTTTTTTTTTTTTTTGCGGTACTGGGGATTGAACCCAGGGGCATTCTACCTCCGAGCTATACCCCCAGTCCTATTTTTATTCTTTATTTTGAAACCGAGTCTCACTAAGTTGTGGAGTGCCTCACTAGGTAGCTGAGGCTGGCCGCGAACCCAGATCCTCCGGTCTCAGCCTCCCGAATGCTGGGATTACAAGCGTGCGCCACCACGCCTGGCTGGTCTAGCCCATTTTTAACTCTTTCTTCCTTCCCTGCATGAAGTAGCTGCATGGTCATCGGATCCTGGTGCCCTGTTCTACTTTGCAGTATTTGTTGCATCCCTTCCCTCCTCCCTGCTGTGCTGCTCCTGCTAGTCACATTTGGACTGTGACCACCCCTGCTCCACAGGTCCTCACACTGGCAGCACATTTGAGAGATGTTACAGGTGCCCAGGCTTTACACTCAAGACAGGTTCAATGGCTCTTGGACAGGGCACAGGCATCAGGTTTTTGTAAGTTTTTCCCAAGCATAGTCCTTTTCTTTGGCAGCTGGAACAAATTACCACCAAGTTGGTGGCTTAAAGGAACCCACATTTCTTCTCTTATAGTTCTGGAGGCCAGAGCCAGAAACAGGTTCCTGAAACTGGGCTGAAGCTAAGGTGCTGCTCCTTGTGGAGGCTCTGGTGCAGGATCCGTTCCTTACCTTTTCTCTGTCTTCAAAGCTGTCTCCTTCCTTTCTTCATAGCCACATCACACCATCTCTTCTCCCTGCTTCCCTGGCTACATTGCCTTCTTCCTCTTCTGTAGGTCAAATCTCCCACTACCTCTCTCCTGTAGGGCACTTTTTATTATATTTAGGGTCTGCCTGAATAATCCCTCCAACTCAAGACCCTAAAGAATGTCAGCAAAGTCTCTGTTGTCACCCAGACATTCACAGGTTCCCAGGATGAAGCTATGGCTATACTTGGGGGCTGTTGCCAGCCGGTCACTCCAGGTGATTCTAATTGCAGTCACTCTTGAGAACCTGTCTCATATCTGAGCCACCTTCTTCGCGATCTCCTTTCTCCAATTCATCTTGCTCAACATTTTTCTAATACACCATCTCTGTTACCACAGTTCCCAGCTGAAATTCCACTAAAGTTCCCCTCTATTTTCTTTTTTTTTTTTTTTTTTTTTTTTTTTTTTTTTTTTTTTTTGCGGTACTGGGGATTGAACTCAGGGGCATTCTACCTCTGAGCTACACCCCCAGCCCTATTTTTTATTCTTTATTTTGAAACCGGGTCTCACTAAGTTGTGGAGTGCCTCACTAGGTAGCTGAGGCTGGCCGTGAACCCGGATCCTCCGGTCTCAGCCTCCCGAATGCTGGGATTACAAGCGTGCGCCACCACGCCCGGCTTCCCCTCTATTTTCAGATCACATTCCAAACTCAGCCTAGAACAAGCCCAGTGCACACAGGTGCAAGGTCCTGGCCTGATAAGGTACATTCTTCTGCTCTCCTCCACAAGCGCTTTTTTCAGGTCCATCACTGTTTCACAAGCGCAGTGTTCTGATTGGTAGATTTTGTTGGTGCTGTTTCACTGATGAGCAAGGCTTCCCTCATCCTCCTGTGCTCCCTCAGGTCTCACCCTTGCTCCAACCTGGAGTGCTTTCCTCCAGCTGCTGGGACACAGTGTCACAGATGGGGTGACTTAAACAGAAATTGCTGGTCACATTTTTGGAGGCTAGAAGTCTAAAATCAGGTGTCAGTCAGGGTTGGTTTCTTTTGAGGACTGTAAGGGAGCAATCTGTCCAAGGCCTCTCTCCTTGGCTTATAGATACAAGGTTATCTTTTCCCTTTATTGCTACACATCATCCTTCTTCCTTGTGTATCCACCACCAAATATCACCTCTTTATAAGGATGCTGGTCATCCTGGACAGGTGCCACTGTAATGACCTCATTTTGACTTGAGCACTTCTCTGAAGAACATGTCTCCAAATAATATCACTTTCAGAGGTACTGAGAGTTAGTGCTCCAACATGTGACTTGGAAGGGATACAATTTAACTCATAACACTAACCTCTCATGGTCCAGTCTGGTCCCTGAAATCTTTAGGCTCCTCTGCACCCGAGGCTGAGGTTGCTCCCTTATCTAAGCAATGCTGCCATCCTTGTCCGTTGCCTTTGAACATTTACTGTGTATGTGTGTGTGTGTGTGTGTGTGTGTGTGTGTGTGTGTGTGTGTGCATGTGCTCATATGGATACATACTCATATATAGGTCTTCCCCAAATGGAATATGAACCTCAAAGACAGCTATTGTGTCTTATTGATTTATTGTATTTATAGTACCTATGATATATATGTTCAGTGAATATTTGTAAATTTTAGAAAATTTGAGTTAGTTTAGTTTGGGCAGGAAGTAGGCAGAGATTTTTTGAATCATATTGGATGGCATTGAATGAAGCACTCCTTCAATATCTCTGTTGGAGGACTCTCAGAGAATGCTTTTAGGTGGCTTGCTGCTTAAAATCTATAAGCTGACCAAAGAGAAAGAGGAAAGAAAAAAAAAGAAAAGACAATCTCTAGATACCCAAACTAATCCATCTAAAGCCTGAGTATGTTGAGGTTAATGGTATTTTGCCTCATCAGCATTATCCCCCCCACACACCCCTGGCCCTACTCTTCAGTGATAGCGTGCTGCTTCACAGGGTTTATCAAGCTGGTGCAGGACCCTGAGTCAGGCACCCTGCCAACACCTCACTGAGTGGCCTTGCATCTCCTTCCTCGTCCTCAACGTGTCCTCTGCCTGCCAGACTGAGAAGCTCTGGTCACTTCCACCACAGCAGTTCACCTGTAAGTGAGTGGGGACCCATCCAATAGAGACATATAAAGTATCTGTACAGGAAGTATTTATCTTCAGATAATGAGGATCTATAGAACTGATGCGGAGGGAGTCTCCCACATTAAAAAGAAGCCCTGGACCACACACATGTGCTCCATCCCTCCAGAGAGGAATATACTGAGTCCCTTTAAGATAATGATGAAGCAGAGAACTTGGATCCTAAGCACCTGTATTTTTCCTAGTTTAGCTAGACCATTGCTTAGACCCTTTCTGTACCCCACTTTGGTCTCCCTCAGGATCATATGGCTTTTCCACATTTATTTGACATCTCTGGGCTCCAGTTCCTCATTCTTTTTTCTTTTTTCCAGCTTCATTTCTTCTTATCAAGTCCAAGTCACAGCAACTGTCCCTTCCTGGTGTTGATGCCGGGAGAGACAGGAACTTTCCCCAGCTTCACCCCAACTTTTCCATAGGTGGGGGCTTTCCATGGTATTTTTAGCTCAATGATCTTGTCATATTCATACCCTCCCTCATGGAGCCTGGGTGCCCAGGAATGGCTACCTCCTCTGCAGCAATGCCTAAGCACTTACCAAGTATTATCTCTATCCCCTTCTTTTCTTTGCAGCTGCTGCACTTGGAGTAGGGAGAAGAATCTTCAAGCATTGAATGCTTGCATGAGTGGGTTGCCGTTCCCTCTCAGAACTCTTGAGTGTGGGGTCAGGCTCATCCCCATGGTCTCTAGCACTACTGGAACAGCTGGGGTTTATTTTTGAAGTATGGCCATTAAAGAAACAACAATGCAGTTGTCCAGGGCTTTCCTCCCCTTGGGACAGTACAGGAGGTCAGAGGTTAGGAGGGAGCAGGGCAGACTGAGCCAGCTTCGTGGAAAGTGAGTTGGGTTGCTATGAGCCTGGCTCAAATACTTTCTCAAAGTCCTCTCTTCTCCATTGGTTCATCTCTTTTAACCTCTAAGTTCATTCCCAGAAGGTCATGGGTCTTATTGAACACACTTTTGGCCACCAAGATGTTCAAACACCTCCTGACATTTGGCCTTTTAGAATATATTTGACCTGATGATCTTCACATACCCTAACTTTTATGAATTTGGAACATATCTCCATTCCCTGTTCTGTCTCTAAATGGTGAAGCTAGTCTTAATATGCATGTGCTATAAATTCCTTATCCTTTGTATGTAAGCATAATGTTACTTTTCGTATATTTGTATATTTTTGTGTGATTGTCTATATCTGTGCTATAAGATAGGTACTTTATAATTTGCATCACACCAAATTGCAATGTAGGTTTGTGTGCATAGAACAGAAAATTCTAAACTTAAAAGAATCTAAGCAGACCCGGGCATGGTGGCACATGCTTGTAATCCCAGCATTTGGGAGGCTGAGACTGGAGGATCCGGGTTCGCGGTCAGCCTCAGCTACCTAGTGAGGCATTCTGCAACTTAGTGAAACCTTGTCTCAAAATAAAGAATAAAAAATAGGGCTGGGGATGTAGCTCAGAGATAGAATGCCCCTGAGTTCAATCCCCAGTACCGCAAACAAACAAACAAACAAACAAACAAACAAAAGAACCTAAGCAAAATATCTAAAAAAAGATATGAGTGGATTTCTCTCTTGGAATCTAGCGGAAGAAAGCAACACAGAGGTGGTAAAGTGGCTTGGCTCCAGAGAATCCTTAGAAAACAGTTTGCCATGCTGCTACCTATATATGTGGCTTCATCTTCGTGACCTAAGGTGGCATCTTCTTCCAGACAACAGGAGGGATACAGCAATGAAAAGAAAAGGCAAACAATGCACATTGGCCACTTTTCATGTAAGGGTCCCAGAAGTTGCTTTAAAATCTTGCTTGTTTCTTATTGGCTAAAACATAGTCAAATCATCACACTTAGCTGCAAGGGAAGCTGGGTAACCCTTTATTTAGGGCTGCCCTGAGCCTACTGAAAGTCGTATTACTAGAAATGAAGTTAAAAACGGCAGTAGAGGTCAACTAAGTTTCTGCCACAAATATCTACTCTAGAAATAGATTGGGGGAGGGCCTCCTGGTAAAATGAAGAGGGTATATTTAAAAAATGCAAACCAAAAGTTTTCTCCAAAGCCGAAAGTCATTATCCAGATATGTATACAAACACAGAAGTTTATACATACCAATATGTATATAATATAGTTTGATTTTTTTTTAAGGTCAAGTAGATAGAGTAAGGAATGTATTGACAACATTGTAAAGCTATTTCTGTAAATAGTAATGACTTCTTCTGGAATGTTTTCCCCAAGATTGCAGTAATCCTCTGAGTTGGTCAGTGACCTTGGGCAGATCAGCCAGGAACTCAGATGGTGAAATCTCTGAAGTCTCTGGAGTCCCAGTTGCCAGAATTATTTCAACCTTGTGCTAGGAAATAATGCCCCATGGGCTACCAAGTCCATGTATCATTTTACAGAGAAGTAAACTATGTAGACAATGACACTAAAGTTACAGCAAGCTGTGGGGAAGGTGTGTATGTATGTGGGGGTTGCAGGGATGGGCTGGAAAAATGTCTGAAGAAATTAAATAAAGCACCAGATGAAATAAGATGCTTAGTAAAGAACTGGGGGTGCCTTCGTCAAACTCAAAATCAGAATAATATTTTGGGCTTACAGGCTAACTTTTTTTAAAGGGGGATAAAATATTTTTACATAATTTTGTTCTTTTTTTTCTATATAAAACAAGAAATGTTTCCCCCAGAATTACTAAAGTATCATGAGGAGCTGCCTGGTTTGATCAGAAACATGTGGACTTGAAAGTAGTCTTTGAATACTGGTTTGCAGATATGTGAGGTTAAAATTTTTTTAAGTCATTACATTTAAAAATTATCTTATAGTTTGTATTATCTAAGGCAGGAAACTAAATATCAATTTGGAGCATTTCACAGAAAAAGAAAAAAAAAAACTTATTCAATGATCAGATGCCTTTATAGGCTTAATCCTTCCCCAGTCCCATTATAAGAATGAGCTTTCAGCCAGGCACAGTGGTGCACATCTTTAATCTCAGCTACTCTAGAGCTGAACCAGAAGGAATGCAAGTTCAAGTCCAGCCTTGTAAATTTAGAGAAAGACCCTGTCTCAAAATGAAAGACAAAGAAGGCTGGGATGTAGCTCTTGGGTTCAATCCCCAGTGCCAAAGTGAGTGAGAGCAGAGTGAGTTTTCTGTACTACATTTCTAAATCCCCAGAAGTTATTTTATTAACAATGCTTAGACAGGTCATCTATTAGCAAGGCCAAATAGTCCTAGGCAAAACAAAAACCAGGAAGACGTTGGCAAACATAGATGTGTTCTCTGAGGTGTAGGATTTCTGTAATAGTTTTAGCTTTGTGTTTTCACATGTGACTATAAGCAATTCCAGACATTAAATAATTACCTTGTGATTGAGCACTACTCAATTTCCCTGTCTGATTTTGCACTTGTCTTTCCATCCCTTTGAGAACTACTGAAGGAACAAAATACATCACAGCATGCTGAGTGGAAGAAGCATTCACAAGTTAATGGGGGAAAGTAGTGAAAAAATTGATTACCCACAGAAATGTTAGTTTAGGTATGCCTAGCTCAAAAAGACCTTAGTCACGCAGTAGGCACCATGGTTGAGGTGCCATCAAATGTTTTAGTAGGCGCCCATCTTTGTACTCAAGACCACTGAGCAGTTCACTACAAGGCAGTGCAGGGAATACAATGGGAAATATTTATTAAATGGAACTTAATGGTTTATTTCCCTGGGATTACATTTTGATACACAGTTTTCAATGGCTCATCAACCTAATAAACTGATGGTTTAAAATGAGTTAATTGTTTTTAAAACATAAAATGGCAACAATGACTTAAACAATAATTTATCAAAGGTAAAAGAATCAAGCCCCCCCCAAATGAGACATAAATCATACAAACGCATCTTTCTTTCATTAAATCTAATCTAGATGATTAGTTTTAGGTAAAACAAAATCAGCTCTTTCATCAAATTATTTTTCTTAGTTTGAATTTGTATATTTTTATAAAGTTTCATAACATACATTTTTTAAAATTTAGAGATGTACTATAGGCAATACATGCATGTTTAGGACTAATTATTTAAGTAAAATGATAAAACATTTCTCAACACTGAAAATCTTGAGAATTTTATTCTTTAAAAAGGGATCATACAACAAGTTTGCAAAGCACAGAACCAGGCGACTACTTTTTAGTGTCTCTCTTTGTTTGTATTTTAGTACCATTTTCCACCTGAACCTTCAGGCCCTGCCTGCCCCATTTGTTCAGGGGCCCTTCAGTTGAATCCAACCAGCCTGAGCCTCAATTCCCCCAGTCACCCTTTCTGCAGAGGAGGCAGACTTTTTTTTTTTTTTTTGGAGACAAGGTCTTATTAAGTTGTCTAGGCTGGCCTTCTTGAACTTCTGCCTCAGCTTCCCAAGAAGCGAGGACTAGAGGTGTAGCCCATCATACCTTGCTAAGAAGACAGACTCATGCCCTAATGAATACTAATGAAATATTGGAAGGTTAGCCTAGTAAGGTTCAATAAGTGAAGAACTAATTCATATTCAATACCAGAAGGCAAAAATGATTGGCGTTTCATTTGGTGGGGAGCCAATTTTGTGGAGCTATTAATTAATGAATTAAATATACCTCAACATCATAAAGGCAGTATACAATAGGCCCACAGCCAACATCATACTAAATGGGGAAAAACTGCAAGAGTTCCCACTAAAAACAAGACAAGAGTATCTGTTATCACCACTTCTGTTCAATACAGTACTTGAGACTCTAGCCAGAGCAATAAGGCACATACATACAATCAAACAGCATTTTATTTCCATTGACTTTTATTATTAATTTCTCTCTAATTTTTTGCCTATATCCATCCCTGCCTCTACTGCCCCTGTGTGTGTATGCTTAGGACATCCACACACAGTCCTTTGGAAAGAAAGTCATTGATAAAGTGCATAAAATACTCAATAGCAACAACAAGAAGCAAAACAAAGCCAGAGGCAAGATGAAAGATCGAATCCCTCTTGTTTTATGTGGGTATGAAGTACAAATTTCTAAAAATTACTCTGATTTTGGTTTACAAATTTGTATTTCTTCTTCTAAATACAGATGTGAATGTTGAGTAGCTTTCTGTTCTCTCTTTTTCTCCTTATTTACATCCTTACATAATATGACCTCAGCTCCCCACTGGAATGCCTAAGCTGTCTCTTTTACCGGAGGAAGTCTTGAGTCTTGCAAGTTATGGATTGCAGAGATTGCAACAAGAAAGGACACTGATTTTTCCCTTTCAATCTCTCAGAAAGTTGCTGCATTCTAATGTGGGAAAGCTGATTTATGTCAGTCTGTTGGGGAGGGATGCTTAGTTGACAAAGGCAAGTAGAATAAGTATTAAGAGTTTGGTCCATGACTTGGTACTGAGTTTTTTAGTGAGAAAAACAGAATGTTCATTTGTGGACCTTCAAAAACATTCTCAAGATACATCATCCCATAAATTTGCAAATGAGTAATTTGTATCCCCAAAGGCCATCTGAGGGGTGATCAACACGGTGACTTTCAGGAGTGAGAAGGCAACCAAGGACAGGCTGGGTTCTTCATAGGGAACGTGGCTTCCTTGGGACTAAATAGTACTCAGGATATGGGCAAACCTTTCCCAATGAAGTTGGCTTTTCTGTGTAACTTGATCTTGTTCTTTCCTTTCAATGGGTTATCTTTTAAGAAAAAAATATGAAGAATAATTTGTGAAAGGTCTTTCAAGCTTCACATTTTTAGTCTGTTTAATTGGAAGCCAGATAGAAAGGAGTTTGTATAATAACAAAGTACAATAATAAAAATATAAAGCTCAGGGCTGAGGAACTCTTAACATTTCCTCTAGTGACAACCTAATATATTGATCTTCTTTGCTATAAGAGGAGAGACAAGTGACTAAGCTCCTAAAAGGGTCAGCTATAAAATGAAGTTGTTTAACTTTAAAAAAGCCTGTGATTATGTAGGTCATATTACAATATGAATACATGCATAACTATTGTGAATATAAGTGTATCAGGTAGATACTGCTTACTTATCTACTTAACAGCCATCTATCCAGCTCATTTAGGTTAGGCTCAGTGGAGTTGTTCTGGTTTTAGCTGAGCTCCCTCATGAATCTCCATTCAGTGACAGATCATCTAGATGTTTTCTGTTCCCAGGGGGAATGGCTGGCTGTTGCCTGAGACAGTGGAACCAATGACCAGAGGTCTCATCTTATAAACAAGCCAATCCAGGTTAATTGCATGGTGTTTTAAAAGTCCAAAAGGAAGACAATGACTGTTTTTTGGAATAGAGGTGAGCACTATTTCAACTGGGGTGCATGGAAGGCCTCACTAGTAAAGAGGATTCTTTTGAATTGAGATATAAATAAAAAGAAGGAGCTAACCTGCTTGTTCTTTATCAGAGGAAGAGAAAGTGGAAAGACAATCATGGTGTGTCTAAGAAACCACAAAGACAATGTGACTGGTGGTCAGGGGAAGGAGTAAAAACGAGGAAATAAGCCAGAGAGATAGTCAGGAGCATGTTGTGGACCCACGTAGGCCTTTATAGACTTCCCTTGAGAAACTGGGATTCTCTTGGCAAATATTTTTCTAAAAATTGTAGGTTTTTAATCAGGGGAATTAAATCATCTAATTTATACTGAGGAGCATCACTTTGAAAAAGGCAGCTTCTTAGACCACATATAATGATCTTCTACTTTATCAAGGGGACTGTGTGTTTATGTTTGTTGGGAATATATAATTGAGACCAATATACCCTAATTTTATCCAAAATGTGATAAAATTCCAAGGGTACAATATAATGATTTTTTATGATGCTAGAGAAGACTGATGTTTCTTCATTGTAGAGAAGATGCTAGGGAGGGCGTTTATTCTGAGACAAGCAAGAAATTATTCAGAAAATCCAAAGGTAAAAGCCTACTGAGGAAGAGAACACCTAAACACAATGTATGCATTTAAATGTGAGTTTCAAATCTTTAGATTTGAAGATAGTAGCTTTCTGGGTGTACCTTCTATTGATAACTAATTCCTTGGTTCAAAGCCACAGAGTACATGAAAACTTTGTCTACTTGAATTAAATTTCCAATATGCACAGCCACCTCATATGTGGTAGAAATGTTGTAAATGAAATATTCCTTGAAGTATACTGGGACAGAAGACCACAGTGTCTAAATGATAATAGTGTCTACTCTGCTATGGATCCAGCATGCTATCTGAGGACCCCTCTGTACTGGTAGGTGACCAGAAACTTCAGAAATGGTCCTTTCCTCTCAGCCTGCCTCCTCTTTCATTATTTATTAAGAAATAGAAGCTGGGTGTGGTGGTGCATGCCTCTGATTCAGTACTTAGGAAGCTGAGACAGGAGGATCACAGGTTTGAGATTAGTCTTGGCAACTTAGCAAAGACCTTGCCTCAAAATAAAGAATAAAATAAGGAAGTACATGTAGCTCAGAAGTAGAACACCCCTGGGTTCAATCCCCAGTACCGTAAAAAATAAATGAATAATAAATAAATAAATAAATAAGGCTTTTTGGTTTAAGAATCCTGAGTGGGTGGTTTATATTGGTGTAGTGTATGCATATACCTATGTCACTTGCTAAACATTGGCTTGTAGATTTCTGAACTATTCATGATACATTTGCAAATTTTCTACTCATACTAGTAAGCTGTTCTGTAGCAAAATGAGTCTTTTATGAACATATAAATATCCATTGGGAATTATGGGAAAAGAAATACAAAAGCTGTAACTATTGCATACCTATTATAATGGCCCAAATTAAAAGAACCAAATGCTTCCAAGAATGGGGAGCAACAAGAACTTCCATTTATTCCAAGTAGGAATGCAAAATGGCATGGCCACTTTGGAAGACAATTTAGTACTTTCTTATTAAAAAAAAAAAAACACTAAATATACTCTTTATATATGATTTCACGATTTTGCTCCTATTAGAAAAGCCAGCTGACAGCTGGACATGGTGGTACACATTTGTAATCCCAGTACTTGGGAGGCTAAGACAGGAGGATTGCAGATTTGAGAACAGCCTCACCAAGTAGTGAGATTCTCATTAACCTACTGAGACCCTGTTTCAAAATAAAAATAAAATAGGGCTGGGGATGTAGCTCTGAGGTTGATGCCCCTAGGTTGAATCCCCAGTACCTCCTCCAGGTATCCATTACTAGGCTATATATTTTTTATTTATTTTTGAATTCCAACATTAATGCTGCTATTAGCTCATTACAGGTGCTCATTAAAACTGATAAATTACTTCGGAGCTTTATTTTTTCAAGATAAACTACTTTTAGGAGCAGTTTTAATTTCACAGAAAAAAATGAGTGCAATATACAGAAATTTTCTATATACCTTCTGCCCCCCATCACTATCAAAATCCTATACCTAGAGTGGTACATTTGTTACAACAAATTAAATTACATTGAAGCTGAGCATGGTGGTGCATACCTGTAATCCCAGCTCCTTTGAAACATTTATCCACACTAAAACCTGAACAAGAATGTTTATGGCAATTTGATTCATAATTGCCAAAGCTTGGAAGAAACCAAGATGTCCCTAAATGGGTGAATGAATAAATAAATTGTGGTCCATTCAGACAATGGAATATTCTTCAGGGTTAAAAAGAAGTGAAAGAAGTTGATCTGAAAAATGTCATATCCTATGATTCCAATTCTGTGACATTCTGAAAAAGGTAAAGCTACAGAGACAGTAAAATAATCAATGGTAGTCAGCGGTCGGGGGAAGTAAAGTATCAGTAGGTGAGCATGGAAGACTCTAAAGACAGTAAGAGTACTCTCTACGAAATGATCATGGATTTAGATCACTGTACACTCAAAGAAAGTATGATAACAGGAGTGAATCACAATGAAAACAATGGACTCTGGGTAGTAATGATGTGTCAATGTATCTTTTTTTTTCTTGGTGCTGGGGATTGAACCTAGGTACATTTTACCTCTGAGCTACAGCCAGAGCTCTTTATATTACTTATTTTGAAACAGGATCTTGCTAAGGTGCCACAGCTGTCCTCAAACCTGGGATGATCCTCCTGTCTCAGCCTTCTAAGTACTGAGATTATAGGTATGCACCACCATGCCCGGCTTCGATGTAATTTCATTGGTTTTAACACATGTACCACTCTAGGTATAGGATTTTGATAGTGATAGGTGACAGAGGGAAATTTCTGTTATTCCACTCATTTTTTTTTCTGTGAAATTTAAACGTCTTCTAAAAGTAGTTTATCTTGAAAAATAAAGCTCTAAAGTAATTTATCAGTTTTAATGAGCACCAACAATGAGCCAATAGGACCATTAATGTTGGAATTAAAAAATAATTAAGCAATGTGTGATCTAGTAAGGGAGATCTGACAGTGAACTGGCTTTTCTCATAGAGAAATAAATGTGATGAAGTAAACAGAGGTTATGATGAGAATATGTAGACTCCTGATTCTGGAGATTAGGAAAATGTTCCCAGCTGATGCATGGACACAGACGTATGAGATAAAAAGGAGTTTGACTGCATTTGGCTAGGGAGCAGGGAAACAAGTATACTGGAGGAGAGAGAGTGCTCAAGGTAGGAGAGATAAGAGTTGTGGACAAAGTTGGTAACTCGGTTTAGAATGGGGATAGAAAGCAAGGAACTGAATATAGCTCAGGTTGATGAAATATGAATGCCTTAGTTCTGGAATTTCTAACCACTTGGAATTCAACCTCTGCCATGATTTGGCTATGGTTCAAGTATGTTTCCCAAAGGTGTGCATGTTGGGAGCTTGGTCCCCAATGTGGAAATGTTAAGAGGTAATGGAACCTTGCAGAGGTGGGGCTTGGTGCAAGGTGATTAGGTCATTGAAGGTTCTTCCCTCAGTGAGCTTCAGTGTTTGGTCTCCTGAAACAAGGTAGGTCATATAAGAATGGATTGTTAAAAAAGAGTGAGCAAGACCCCCAAAGCCCTCTCTGGCTTCCCATCTTGCCATGTGAGGTTCCCTTCTCACATGGGTTCCCGCCATGATGCCGCTTGCCATGAGGCTCTCACCAGAAGCTGAACAGATGGGGCTCCCCAGTCTTGAAATTACAGCCTCCCAAACTGTGAGCTAAATAAGCATCTTTTCACTGTACATTACCTAGCATCAGGTATTTTGTTATAGCAATAGAAAATAGGCCAATATCTCTTCTCATTTGTTTAATTTTTTTTTTCAGTACTGGGGATGGAACCCAGGAGCATTCTACCTCCAAACTATACCCCCAGCCCAATTTTTTATTCTTTATTTTGATACAGGGTCTCACTAAGTTGCAGAGGGTCTCACTAAGTAGCTGAGGCTGGCCGTGAACCCTGATCCTCCGGTCTCAGCCTTTCAAGTACTGGGATTACAAGCATGCACCACCATGCCTGGCTTTATTTGTTTAATTTTAATTACCTCTTTATTGTCTCTTTAATGTTCCTCAGAATTATATGCTTAACTCTCAGGTATAGAGTAGATAGATAGATAGATAGATAGATAGATAGATAGATATCCACTCACACACTTCAGGATGCTTAGAAAAGCCTGTTACACAAATTAAAAAAATTTTAAAGTAGTTATATAAGGTGATTGAAGTTAAGATAATGAAAAACGCATTTCTTAGCCAGCCCATACTGTCTCTTAGGAAACATCACTTTCTCTTCTGTGGGCATTTTGAGAAGAAATGAGTGGTCACCAGAAGAAGCACCAAGGGCTTAGTATTTGGATGGAGGCAAATACTGCAGAGACTAAAGGCATTATGAAGCAGTTTGGGAGGTGAATATTAATATTAATGTTTGTAGTATGTTATAGCTTAAAGAATATTTCCAGTTGTTCTTCATAGCAACTGTGAGAATCAGGAATTGCTTTTTCTAAATAAAGCTCTTATTTGTAGCTTTTGCCAATTTCCAGGGTGTAAATGTTGCCACCCCTGTCATGTTCGAGCTTACAACAGTCTAATAGGCATCTTTAAAACGTTCTATATATTTAACAGTCACCTCTCCAGCACACCGCTGCAGGTGCTACTCAGCCTTAGTTCTTTTCATTCCAAATTTGACCCCCTAATGTGCCTCTATGTTTGGTTCCCAGAACTCAATACAGGCAGATGGTGAAATCTGCCATGGATCTGTTTGTTGACTCTGAAGTTTTTCTCTGTAGCAAAGAAATTCAGTGATAGTCTGTGCCTCTTTTTTCTCTTTAATTATTGAACACTTTTAACCCTTTCCATGTAATTTATGAATATTAATTAAGGAAACCTCCTCCCCAAAACTTGTCAAGTAGCTACTATTTCTACTCAGTTTCACAAATCGCAGTGAAAACATAGATGGACTGAGTGACCCAGGTGCCTATCCCATGAATCTAAATGGAAGAGCTGAGGATTCAGCCTCAAGGTGGTCAGGCTTGATCTGGGACTCCCAACTAGCCATCTATTGCTGCTTCTCCAGTGTTTGTGTCAGAGACACAACTGCAGCCTATTGTTCCTATTATCATCCCACATTCCTTGGAAAACTCAGCTGGAATCAAAACCTTACATGCTAACACTTCATTTAGGAATGAAATCCTAAGGAAGGAGCAATAGTAGAAAAAAGAGAGGGTCCAGGAAAGGGGGAAAAGCAAACAAGAGAACATATTACTGAACTACCCATAGCTCCCAAGAAAGGTACCACTTAGTCTTGTAGGATGTCTTCAGAGAAACCTTAGGAAGCTCCTGCAATTCTAAATAATCTGTTCAAGAGAAGGAAGGGAGAAGAATTTATCTGCCAATTCCTGGTTCCATCAGTCAAAATTTCTCCAAAAGGGAGTTACTCAGGTTTTTTTAGGTTGAGCATACATGGAGCCCCAGACATTGAAGGGGACCTAGTCACTGGCTAGTCAACTCCATTCTGTCCCTATCTGGATTCATTTGCCTTTTAAACATGTTTTTCCTCTGAGCTACTTTCTTCTGCAGTTACCTTGGATTCCAGGAATCACAGGCCTGGTAAGCTTATTCCTAGATAAGCATCTTTATGACAAAGGACAAAACTACCCACAAGCAATGGCAAATCTTGCAGAACAGATCACCCTATGATGAGCTTGCCCTCCTAAATGGGAGCAATTACCCTACATTTGGACCCAGGCTGCCCACCCCCCTGAAGTAGGAGCAATCATCTTTGCCCCCTCAAGCCAGAACCAGTCCTGAGATAATGATCAGCCTGATCATTAACCTGACCAAAATGACCAACTCTGCCAGCTATGCAAATCCCCCAGCCATGTCAACCCCCAGCCCTTGCCTTTGTTCCCCTTTGCTATAAAATCTCAAAGTTTATTCAGCCCCTTAAAGACAGATCTTTTGTCACTGTGCTCTTGTATCTGTTCTTCTCAGTGTGACCATGCCAATTAAAGCTCCTTTCCTGTCTTTCACCGTTTCTCCTATCTTTGGTTAGAATTTTGGGACAGGTGGTTTAGCCTGGTCTATTCGGACCACCTGAGCTGGGGCCTTTGCCCAAGGACTCTGTCTCAGCAGCAACATAAACCTCTTGGAACAGTAAGCCAAAGGTCTGAGGTGTGGACCATGGTGAGGAACTGTTGGGGTGTTCCCATAAGCAACATGAGGGTATGGGTGAGCAGTCTCCAAAATAGGCTCTTTTGTTTGTAATGGTGGCTCCATAGGAACAAGCTGTTGCTCCACTTGGGGCCAGAATCAAGGCCAAGGGACAGATGTGGCGATGCTGAATTTGATGAAGAAAAGCATTGAATGGATGGGTAGCAGATAGTATATTTGTTACAGTTAAAGATAGAATGACCCTTGAAGAGCTCATAAATTGGTGTGTTTAGAGTTGATGTAATTGAGTCATATAATCCCAGTAGTGGATAAATCCATTGTAATTAGTTTTGTGTATCTGAATTAAACTTAATTACACAATGGCCTTTTAATGTTTCCCCCAACATTTCCTGTAAACTTGTGCAGGTTACAAGGAAACATAGTGACTTCATTATTTGTATATGAATCAAAACATATTTATGTAGTCTATTTTCATATCTTCAATTACAAGGAAAATTTTACTCCTCTAATAGAGGACTCATATCTAGAATACATAAAGAACTCAAAAAACTTAACACACAAAAAGGGGAGGGGCAATTGAACTGAAGAGATACTTCTCAAAAGAAGAAATACAAATGGTCAATGGTCAACAAATATATGAAAAAAAATGATCAACATAATTAGCAATCACAAAAATGCAAATAAAAACTATACTGAGGCTGGGCATGGTGGCACCTGCTTGTAGTCCCAGTACTTGGGAGGTTGAGACAGCAACTTATGGAGACTCGCTGCAACTTAGTGAGACCCTGTTTCAAAATAAAATATGGCTTGGGTATAGCTCAGAGGTTGAGCAACCCTGGATTCAATCCCCAGTACTTAAAAAAAAACTATACTGAGATTTCATATAACACTAGTTAAGATGGCAATCATTAAGAATGCAGATAATAACAAGTGCCGGCAAGGATGTGGGGGAAAAGAACACTTATATACTGTTGTGGGATTATAAATTAGTATAAAGGTTCCTCAAAAGACTAGGAACCATCACATGATCCAGCTATACCACTCCTCAGTATCTTTCCAAAATAATTAAAGTTAGAATACTATGGTGATACATGCATATTCATGTTTATAGCAGCGCAATTCACAGTAGCCAAATTATGAAACCAACCTAGGTGTCTCTGAATAGATGAATAGATAAATAAAATGTGTTATATACACACAATGGAGTTTTACTCAGCCTTAAAGAGGAACAAAATTATGTTATTTGCAGGAAAATGGATGGAATTAGAGTGTATCGTGCTGAGATCAGCCAGTCTCAGAAAGTTAGGGGTCATATATTTTCTGTTCTGTGGAAGCTAGAGAAAAAATAAAGAAGAAAAGGGTCTTTATAAAAATAAGGAGAGAGACCAGTAGAATAGTGGAAGGAGATGAGGGGAGGGAGGAGGGAAAGGGGTATAGAGGGCTTGAGAGAGGAAACAGACCAAATAATGTAATGTTCACAGATGAGGACATCCCCACCAATCTCACTAGCAGGTACGAGGAGGAAGGAGGCAGTCAGCAGAGTGGGATGCAGAAGGAACCAAGCCAAGAAATGTTGTGTGCATATATGAATATATGGCTTTGAATCTCACCACGATGTATAATTACAGTGTCCCAATAAAATTCTTAAACAATGTTTTCCTCATTAATAATTGGTTCATTTAAAGCTTCCTTTGAAAACAGCAGTTTGTTGATCCCCATTAAACACTACGACATCTTTATTCCTATTTCTAAGCCTGTGGATATTTGCTTTGCAGTGTTGGTACATTTTTCAAAACTAGAGATTCTAAGTGCTTTGAAGAATTCTAACTCCCAAATCTGTTTTATTTTAATGTTCCTCTGTTCACTTTTGTTTCATAATAATTTAATGTCTAAGTTTCCTGCTAGAGTGTCCCCAGTTCCTGTTTCAGCCCTCGGGCAGAAGAGTTCATGTCTGTGAAGACACTGCAGGGTCAGGCTCTGGAGACAGATGGGCAGGTGGTCTCCCCGAGGGTCTTGGCCCTGTCCCCAGGTGGAGCTCCTCTTTTTTCCTGGGGCGGTGACCACAGCCACCACTTCTGCTGCTACATGATGCATGTTGCTGACATGCATCTGGGCCCTGGTCATGCCTGGCCCACTTCTTGGCCTGTGGTTCCCTGGAAGTCTGGAGGCTGCCCTTGTGTGCTGGAGGAACAGAGCAACCACTGGGCCAGCAGCTTGCTGTGCCCAGCACTGCTACTGCTGGACTGCAGCTGTGTGCGCTCACTGGCATTTGGGTAGATCTTCTCTGCTCACATAAATACTCAAAGATAGAATTATTAAAAATTCTACAGTGGTGACAGTTGACCATTAAACCAAGTGTAGGCCCTTACAAGTGTATAGGCTTGCACATGCATGAAGCTAGCCCTGGATTTATCTTAATTTTAGAAAGACATCTGTCTACTGTGAAAACTAAAGGCTGGATCAGTGATGTTCAAATTTTTTTTTTTTTATCACAATCATAGTAAGAATTACATCAGTATGCTATGCTGGACATAGTGGCACACTCCTGTAATCCCAGTATTCAGGAGACTGAGACAGGAAAATCAAAGGTTTGAGGCCAGTCTCAGCAACATAGTGAGACCTTGTTTCAAAATTGAAAATAAAAAATGACTAAGGGTAGAGCTCAGAGGTAGAATGATCTTAGGTTCAATTCCCAGTTCCAAAAGAAAAAGAAAAAGAAAAACAAACATCAGCATATTGTGCATTGTACATTGTGACTCAGAAGACACACACCTATAGATATCTGGAACAAGTTTCCTGAAACACTACTTATAATTACCGTGCATGACCCTCTAATATTCTCTGTCCAATTCTTTTTCGAAGGCTGCTAACAACCCACTCAATTGATTTCACAACCTGTTAATCAGTTGTGACCTGCAGTTTGGAAAATGCCGGGCTAGATGGTGGTGCAAGTCGATAGCTTGATGATGATAATAGTCTGCAATTTTACACTTTAAAACTTTGAGATATAGTCCATTATCTAACTGAACAATCTTACTCAAAGGCGGTTGATTAAAAGGATGGTTGTAAAATAGGAGGGAAGTGTTTTGTGATGCACCACAGGATACCGTATTCATCTCTGCCTGGTTAGACATTTTCATCAGTGACTTGGATGAAAACATGTTTTACTCCCATTCAATACATTTATTAAGCACAACTCTCATACCAAATCCCATTCTCTGGCTGGGACCTCTCTTGGAGGTGCAGACCAGTCAGGCACTATTTAGGGAACTTTGAGGGCCATGCCCCAAAGTGTCTAAAAAAGTTGGGATTTTTCTTATTATATCCATGCATGGAACTTGTTGATTTCTTTTCAGTATTTGGTTTATAATGATTCTCTCCCCATAATTGTTTTCCCTACAAAGTCAAGCTTCGTAACAATTCTATTACCTAGACAATGTATAGAGTTAGAGGAGTCTGAATTTGGGAATGAGGAATATTTCTCTAAATAGCAAAATAAATATGGTTTTTTATTGAAGTTTGGGACTCTACAAACATAGTAATTTAGTGTGCATGTTAAGAAGTTTTGCTTCATAGAACAAACATACTTTGAAATGTTCCCTTTAATTAGAAAAATGTACCTGGTAAAAGGAGGGTGAGTTCTATTGTTGGGCAAGAGATTTTTGATGTAGTTGCTGATGCTTTGGCAATGGTGTGACCACTGGGGTGGCTCCTAAGGTATTGACCAATAACTTATTTTTGACACACACACATATGTATAAATATATATATATACATACATATATATGTACACAACATATATATCAATTTTCTTTTTAAACTATGAAACAATACACAATAAAATAGGAGAAAGTCAATATTATTTTTAATGAATACTACCTCACAGAGTAACCATTATTAATAGTTTAGAGTGAACAACTCCATATGTCTATATGTTAGGGTTTTTTTGTTAACAAAAACTTACAGAAAAGCACTCCTCATCTGTTCTCCTCACTTATCAATATACCATACACATTGTCAATACTCTAGGGCAAATAGATAGAGCTCCAAATCCTTCTTTTCCCGTACATAATATACATGGTAGGCCTGTACCATATTTGAGATTGTGTAGGTTGTTTGTTTTTTACCTTTTGAGCAATGCTTTAATAAATATTTTTTTAGCCACATCTTTATATACTGTTGTAACATGAATCTCTAGGATGGATTTCTGATTAAAAGTTTCACATATTTCAAATTCTACTAGAGAATGCCTCTCTGGAAATGTTTTAGCAATGCATATTCTCACCTGCATTATTCTTAAGTGCCTGTTTTCTGTTCCTCATCCCCGCCTACTGTTTAGATCATTGTTTAATACAGTAGCCATTAGCTACATGTCACTACTGAGCATGTGAAATGTGGGTGGCCTGAATGGAGATGTGCTATAAATGTAAAATACACATCAGATTTCAGACTCAGGATGAGAACAAAGGTAGAATATATCAAAAGTATTTATATCAATTATATGTGAGGATACTATTTTCAATGTATTAGGTAAAACAGAACTGATTACTAAAATTATTTTCACCTGTATATTTTCTTTTTTAAAAAATGTGGCTACTAGAGAATTGAAAATTTCATATGTAACTCATACTTGTGGCTTGCATTGTATTTCTGTTGAATAGTAGTGCATAGGTATTTAACATTTTTGCCAGATAACATCAAATCATTATCTTGAATAGTTTTTTTTAATTTTTGCTTTATTTTGATTAAATTTTGAGTAGTTAACACATGTACCCAGCATGTAATTAGAAAGAAAGAAAGGGTATCAGAACTGCCTGTAACAATTTTCTATGGTTGGTGTAACAAATTACCATTTAGCAGCTCAGAACATCACAGATTTATTCTCTTACAGGAGGTCAGAAGTCCAAAATGAGTCACATGGGGCTAAAACTAAGATATCAGCAGGGCTGTGCTTCTCCTTCAGGCTCTAGGAGGGAATTCATTTCCTTGCTGTTTCCTGGGGTTCCAGAGGTGGCTGGCCTTCCTTGGCTTGTGGTCCCCTTCCATCTTTTAAGGCCATCAGTGACTGTTCGAATTACTCTGACCTCTGTCACATCTCTTTCTCTGATTCTGACTCCTCTTCTACTTTCTAAAAACCAGCTTTATTGAGCAATAATTCATATACCATGCAATTCACCTATTTCAGTATACAAATCAATGGATTTTAGTGTTGTACAAATGTTCCTTGACTTATAATGGGAATATGACTCAATAAACCCATTATGTAGCTCAGTGGTAAAGCACTTGCCTTGCAAGCGCAATGCCCTGGGTTCAATCCCTGGTACCAAAAAATAAAATAAAATAAAAATTAATTAATTAATTAATTAAAAAAATATCACAGGTCAAAAATGCATTTAATACACCTTTTCTATGGAACACTCTCACTTAGCTAGAAGTCCCATACTCCTAGTCATTACCCCCACCCCAAGTCCCCCATTATTCCCAACAATCACTAATCTACTTTCTGGCTCTGTACATTTGCCTATTCTGCATGTTTCATATAAATGGAACCATTCAACGTGTTGTCCTTTGTGATTAGCTTTGTTCACTTGATGTGATTTTGAGATTAATCCAGGTCGTAGCATTTACCATCATTCTATCTCCTTTATTTGTTAATAATGTGCCATTATCATCTTCTACTTTTAAAGACCCTTGTGACTACATTGGACTCACCCAGACATAATCTCCCTGCCTTAAGGTCAGCTGATGGACAACCATAATTCCATCTGTAATCTTAAATCCCTCTTGCCATGTGACCTATCATAATCAGAGGTTCTCTGGATGGGGATGAGAAATTCTGGTATTATTCTGCCCACACCAGTGCCCAACTCCAAGGAGCACAGAATATAAGTACCTCTCTCCTCAGGGGAACACTGTCAGTGTCTTCTGTATCTTTATAAGATATTCTATGCACAGGAAAACACAGTTTCTTTAAATACCAATAGTAGCATATATACCATACTATATACTGCATATGCTGTCTTGCACCTTTTTATTTTTTTAATTCTTAAATCCATCTTGGAGATTGTACTAGTTTCCTAGGATGGTTGTAGCAAATTACCACAAATTGGATGCTTACAACCACAGACACATCGTCCTTCATGGTTCTGTCCAGCGGAAGTGGCAAGTCCCGTTGTCAGCAGGGCCGCCCTTCCTCCAGAGACTCTGTGGCAGGTTCTGCTCCTTGTTTCTTCACCTTTGGGTGGCTCCAAGTGTCCCTTTCCTTTAGCTGTATCACTTCTGCCTCAGTCAGTCTTCATGTGTCCTTCCCCTGTGTGTCTGTTCATTCTCTTCTGTCTCCTGTAAGGACATTTGTCATTGGATTTAGCACCACTCAGATAAGCCTGTTGGGTGTCCTGTTAATGGTTACATGCACCATGTCCTCCAACTTAAACCTATCTCATTTCAAGGTCCTTAACTTCATTACATCTGCCAAAACTTTTTTTTCAAATAAGGTCACATTCACGGGTTCTGCTATCAGGACATAGATGTATCTTTTTGGAGGCTTCTACACAATCCACTACTGAGATAATTCTTTTCTTTCTTTTCTGGTTTTTTTTTTTTTTAAACAGGGTCTTGCTAAGTTTCCTAGGGACTTGCTAAATTGCTGAGGCAGATTTGAGCCTATGGTCCTCCTGCCTCAGCCTCCCACTTACTGAGATTACAGGTGTGTGCCACCATACCTACCATATCAATACAATGTAGCATAACCTTATTCTTTTAAACAACTGTATAGTATTTTCTAGCAAGACTATATTATACTTAAATAAATAACCCATTGATGGACAATTAATTCATTCTCTTTATGACTTCTCTTTTGGATTCATTGTCAAAACAGTCTGCAATGGCCTACCAAATTTCACGAAGGTGTAAACATTAAGGAAAAGGGGGCTGCTTTAGTCTGGCAGGGAGTCGAAGAGCACAAAGGCGCCTGCGGGGGCTCCCTGTGTGCCTATTGCTGCCTAGAGAAGGATGTGCAGTGTCTGGAAGGATTTCATCAGGCTTGTGACCAGGGAATAGGAGAGGTCCCTTGTGAGCTCTTTCCCATCACTCTTAACCACTTCAGGGGGTGTGAGCTTGCTTAGATATGAAGAAGTGTTTACAAACTGCTTGGAGATCCTGGGAGAAAGGTATGCAGGTGGCCAGGTATGCCTGCATCTAGCAGTAGCCTCTTACAAAAGGACAAATGTCCTGGAACCTGTTTACTATTAAACCTAGTGCCTGCCAGTGTGACAAACGTCCTACCTGACCACCACCCTGTCTGTGAAGAACCACCTCGTGAAAGGCAGCATTTGATCAAATCACCACCCATCAGGGGTTTCAACAGCTGCATTTTATGCTCATTTCTTTATTCCTTTACAAATCATACTACTGAAGATTTTATCTTCAAGTGGGTTGCCACGTCAGGCAAACTTGCCTATTGTGTTTTTCAGGTGTGAGACTTTTAGATAAAGCCTGGGTGAGCGGCAGCCAGCTTACAGTGGCTCCTAGCCCAGAGGCAGGTGGGACAGATTATATTACACAAAGGCATAATTCAGATAGGGCTCCCTCCCACACAAGGGCATATTGTATCAGTGTCACCTTGTCAGGAGTGCTGTTAATGGTTTACATGCACCATGTCCTCCAATTTAAACCTGCGTGTTCCATTTGGCAGGACCAACCTGAGGATTTCTCCTAACCACCTGTGCAGACTGACCAAATTTCAAGGAGACCATAAAACATTCTTCACTCTCCATGCCCTCCCTGTGGAGCCATGGGCTGGCTTCTCCTGTGATGTCAAGCTTTCAGTGCCCTGCTCCAGGCAGGTGACTGGGCCCCCCCAAACCCAGCAGTACAGAGCGGCATCCTCTCCTACCTTCAGAGAGGCAGGAGCCTCAGTAGCTACTAGCTGTGACTTCCTAGCTTTCTGAGAGCTAGGATGGATTGTGTTATATTCTCTCCAGATTTCCCAATGAGACAATCAGCTAATGACACAATGTCTGACTGTGTGCTATCCTCAGAAAAACATAAGCAATCTGCCTTCCTAAACATGCAGAGAGGAAAAATCCTCTCCCCGCTTTGCTGCACTAGGGAACTCTAATAGAGATAATATTAACAGAATGCATCCTCACATCAATGAATGTTCACTTGAGAGCCTGACCCAAGGCCAGGCCCTTTATGGGGATTTTTCCAACCAATCCTCATAAGAACCTGATGAGGTAGGTCCTATGATTGACACGGTTTGTGCAGAAGAAGCTTAAAACACAGAGAGACCAAGAAACATGTGCAAGGACATATCCTCATCAGGGCAGCTTTAGGGCCTATGAGAAGATGAAAACACAGGAGAGCTGGTCTGGCCTTACCACAGGCACCCCTGGGATCACCCCCACTCTTCTCATTAGCCCAACTAATCCTGGAGGAGGAGGCAGGCAGTGGAGGGGGACATGGATTGCAAGAGAGGGGCTATTTTTCTAACTAAGTTCGTATTAGAAGGGTGAAGTAGGACTGCATTATGGGCTCCATTCCCATGGGGCTAGACAGCTCTGCAAGTTCTGCAAAATGTGGAAGTGACCACTGATCTCTTCTTCTCTTTGCACAAGGCCACAAACATTGAAGATGACCTTTTCTTGACTGCAATCCTCCCTTGAGCTTATTTAAAAAGAATGAAAAAATTTTTTTCTTGTCAATTTTAAGGTGAGCACAAGACCTTCTCTTTTTAGAGTCCTCTAAGCCCTGTTATCTCAGAAGTCAGTAGTATCAAAAGCACTTTTCCAGCCAGGCATGGTGGTGTATGCTTGTAATCCAAGTACTTGGGAGAGGCTGAGATAGGATTGCAGGTTCGTGACCAACCTCAGCAACTTAGCGAGGCCCTCAGCAACTTAATGAGACCCTGTTTAAAATTTAAAAAATAAGCCGGGCGTGGTGGCGCACGCTTTTAATCCCAGCATTCGGGAGGCTGAGACCGGAGGATCCGGGTTCGCAGCCAGCCTCAGCTACCTAGTGAGGCCCTCTGCAACTTAGTGAGACCCGGTTTCGAAATAAAGAATAAGAAATACGGCTAGGGGTGTGGCTCGGAGGTAGAACGTCCCTGAGTTCAATCTCTAGTACCGCAAAAAAAAAAAAAATAAAATAAAATATATAGTTCAGAGTTAGAAGGACCCTGGATTCAATCCCCAGTACCACAAAAAAACCTCCTTCCTTCCTTCCTTCCTTCCTTCCTTCCTTCCTTCCTTCCTTCCTTCCTTCCTTCCTTCCTTCGTACTCGGGGATTGAACCCAAGGGCATTCTACCCGCTAAGCTATGCCCCCCACCCCCACCCCCACCCCCAGCCCATATGGCATAAGTTACCATATGCTAGCCTCAAAGTTGTGATCCTCCTGTCTCAGTCTCCCAAGTACAAGGATTACAGGTATGTGCCACTAAGTCTAACTCCAAAGCATCTTTTCTAGTCCTTCATGGGAAGAGATGTGGTCCTAAGGAAGACTTGCCAACTATTATTTGCTCAAGGCCTTCTGGATGACACCCAAGTACTCTTTCTATAATTTAATTCCTTGGAATTTTATCCTCTATATACGGTAATGACAAGAATCAATAGTGAGGTAAGTGCTTATCTAATGTGTTAGTTGGGTCAGAACTAGGGCATGTATATATGTACAGCAGAGCTACATTGTGTGAGCTAAGGGAAGGTGGCTGCCCCTAAATGATTCATCACCCTTTAAGACGTCTAATGCTGTAGGGTTTCATGATTAGATTCAAGGCTTGGGTTAAGCATTTTTCTTTCCAGGTCTTTTATTAGTTAAAACTGAGTTTGGTTGCATGCAACATAAATTCAACTTTAGTGGTTTAACCAACTTGCTTGTTCATAATAAGGCATTTGTTTATAACAGGTGGAAGGATAGCGCCCTGGCTTGACCCACACCTCTTCTCGATGCTTGCCCAAGCCCCTTCTGTGTGTGGCTGCTCCTCTCTCAGCCATCATATCTGCCTTCCAAGAAAGAAAAAAAAAAGAAAGAACAAAAACAGTAGAGCTCAGTGCCAACCACAGCTGTCCGTTTTTAGGTAAGCAATGTCCTTCCCCAAACCTTCTGCTCCATCTCATACCTACTTTGAGTTAAGAGAAAGTTTGAGAGGTTCAATATTTTCAGTTGGGCACAGTGCTTCCCTGCACAAAGTTGGTGGTTCAGTTACCAAGCAAAGAGGAGAGACTGGTTCAGAAGTAGAGGATTCGCCATGTCTGCTACACTACCTCTTAAATGGGAATATGCCTTAGGAAGTTAAGCTTATAATGTCATTAAGTTTGTAATATATATTGGGGTGCAATAGGTAGCTATTGTTTCCCCTCAACTAAAGGCAAATACTGACACTGGACTCTGTAGAGAAAAGGAAAAAAGTTAGAAATAGAGGACTACAGCTCACTCCTCCTCATAAATTTGCTTAGGGTGTTGACTTTGTTCTAGGATGTGGTTAAGCCTCCTCTAGTCCAGATTTCTAATCTTTGGCATTACTGGCATGTTAGCCTGGATGATTCTTCAGCATGGGGCTGCCCCATGTATCATGGGATGCTATCCTGTCCTCTGCCAACAAAATGTCAGTAGCACTGTCCCCTGCCCTTCAGTTGTAACAACCCAGACTGTCTCCAGACATTACCAAATTGCTCCCAGGTGAGAATCACTAGTCTAGTCTACACCACTAAAGCCTGCTCACAGAACTCACATCTTTCCCTGGTTTTGAATTGAGAAGTGTGGAATTCACCTGCTTACTGGCAGTGGACCCTGGCCAAGTGGAACATGGGAGAAGTGCTTCCAGGCAAAGTCTGTACTGCACATCTGCACAGCAGCTGGACTGGGCTCCTACCAGCTTAGCTGGCACAGCACCTGCAGTACAGCCTTCTCAGTCCCTGTATTCAAAGCCCAGCACCCAATGGGCAGAACTCACAGTAGCTATACCAAGCCGGCACCAAAATCGAATTGCCAGATTTAGCAAATAAAAATACTGCGTAGACAGTTAACTCTGAATTTCAGATAAACAAGAAGTAACTTTTTATTAGAAGTAAATCCCCTACAATCCTAAATGAGAGTGACGTGTTCACTTTTTTAGCATGGGTAATTCCTGGGATCAGCTTTCCTTGCCAGATTTTATGGCAGTTTACACAGGCCAGCAAGTACTTCCTGTTCCCATCACCAAATATGCTGGTGGCCAAAAGCTCTGCCGGCAAGTCATCAAACATGAAGTCTGTGCCCTTGTCCTGACCTTGAACCCCAGGTGATGCCAAACAAAATCACCAGGCACTCACATTGCAAGGCTCATTTCTGCACCTTCAGGTTCTAATGCATCAAGGCCTTTTCGTTTTCCCTGAGTAAGCGATCTTCACCAGGGCAGTGGCTCGCTTAGGCAGCTGTGTGCTGGTCCTTGTTCTCCATATCTGGGTGGCACAGTGAGCATTGCCCTGGGCAAGCGGCAGGATTAGGTTGCCAGAGTAAACTCAGGTCAGCACCAGACTGTCCAGGGGCCAGCTGCCCTGGAAGGGCACATTCCTTCTCCAGGAGGAAGCATCGAAGTCCTACCTGGAAACACTGAGTTTCCAAAAGAGTACCCCATAATGATTAGCCTCCCGGGGATGCTGCAGAGAAGTATCTATGATTTGCACTCCACAGAGCTGTCTTTGCATGTCCCCATGCATGCCAGCATGTTAAAGTCGGCGGAAACCCTGCATCTAAGAAGCCTAACCCAGCCTAGGGTTTCCCAAAGCTTTCTGATTGGGAGTCTTTTGCATGCTTAGTAACTTATCAGAATCTACTTGGACGCTCATAGTTCATGCAGATAACCCATATGACAGCAGACATTTGACAATATTTATTGTGCATATATACTATGTTGGCTCAAATGCTTAGGATATATAATTTTTTCTTTTGCTGTTGTAATTCTTAAGTCACTTGTAAATATTTAACTATAATTATTTGCTCAGCATCTGATTCTCCCTGTCAAAGCTCCATGAAGGCAGGGATCATGTCCCTCTTAGCTGCTATTTTATAACAAGCATTTAATAGTTCTTGTCCCAGCTGGTGGAGCATGCCTGTAACCCCAGTGCTTAGGAGGCTGAGACAGTAGGATGGCAGGTTTGAGGTCCGCCTCTGCAATTTACTGACATCCTATTTCAAAACAAAAACTAAAACAGGGCTGGGAGTATAGGTTAGTTATAGAGAGCCCTTTTGTTCAATTCCCAGTAAAACACACACACACACACACACACACACACACACACACACTAGTTCTTGCCCCATGGTAGATGCTCAATAAATATTAATTGAATAGAGAAGAATAATGCATAGTCTTTGCTTTCTGAGAAGTGTCCATCTGGCACAAGGTCTCTCATGGAATTGCAGAGCAGACTCATGTGAGGAAGTGTTTGAGAACACAGGTATCTGGCCCCACCACTGGCAGTGATATGAAAAGATGGAGAGGGCTCTCGAAAGATAAAGCTTAGGACTGAGACAGTACCCCAACTCTCCAGGGAGCATGTATGCCCACATCTGGATTAGATTCCTTACTTGAGTTCTGTTTTGTCGACACAGGTCAAAATCTGGGCCTTAATTGCATCCTAAAAGACCTCAGGAGAGAAGCCCCTTGACTTAGAAGCTAGGTGCTCACCAGCTTATCTTTCAAGGGCCAAGAATAGAGCTTATTTAAATCAAGAACGAAACCTCCTGGCACATGTCAGTGTGGTGGCGACAGAGCAGGTGGCTTGCTTACCCCCAGAAGCGCTTGGCTTCCCCATTAGGAACACGGCCTGTACTCTAGTGGTGCAGTTCAGCTCTGCCCTCCATTTTTCTCCCACAGGTTCCTCCCCCTCACACATTCTTTCCTAGAAATGTTCCAGATGATTTTTCAGAGTGGACTTTTAATTCTTGGCTTTTCTTGCCAGTCTAAGGTAGGTTTGGGTTCCACTGAGTCTTACCTCCTGCCACTGTCCTCATATAAATTGAGAGCAAACTATCTGCCTAGGGAAGCACTTCCAGGCCATATGGAGACACACACACACACACACACACACACACACACACACACACACACACACACCATAGAATTATCACTTACATGAAGATAGTATGAAAGTTACCATTCAATTTCTCTACAGTACTTTGAACACAGACATTAATAATCTTGTATGTACAGAAATTTGAACTCAGTATATAAGGATCTTACCGCTCAGGTATATAGATAGATAGATAGATAGATAGATAACCTAACAAGATATGTTTAGGTATTTTTTACACTGAATTTTAGTGGGGATGCATAACTTTTGTTTATTAACGTGTGCATGGCATGATACAAGTGTCCATTATCCATTCACCAACTTACTCAAACATAATGAATTGTTATCTTTACCTTGGCTTCTGAGGCCTTATGTTCTCAATAGCCATCTTCCTTGGAAAGGGCTAATTCTTATTGTTTATACCTGTTCTTTTCTTGCACAATCATAAAAATGAACAATGAAATAGATTTGTAATAGTTGCTGGAAGACAAAAATTCCAAAGTGTAGTAATCTAGCAATAACACAATCTCCTCCTTGACCATTTGAAATAGGCATTAGATATAAACTAAGAGATTGCTCAGTTTAACATACTTTATTCCATTCAGTTGCCCTCACTGTCTAAAATGAGAAAACAACTGTGACTGTTTTAGGTGGGTCCTCTCCTTCTTTCCATGTTAATACTTTCTCAACCTTCAGGACTTAGGTGCTGTCTCTGGCAAGGGGACCCTGCCCCACCCCCATTTCATGGACTCTGTGCTGAGACTCCTCATGGCACCTCGTAGCTTAATCACAGCATTGTTTGCCTGTCTCACATGATAGACTGGTGACTTCCTGTAGACAATGTGTGTTTTGTTTGGGATTATTGAGTGTCCTGGTTAACCCTGCTTGCTACCTTCTCTCCTGGACATCACCAGAGAGGGCATGCCAAGCCCAGACACTGACCTCCACACTCTTCTTTCCTGGAAAACTTCTAGGGAATATCTGGTCTCACGGGAATTTATTGGCCAATCTAAGAACATACCAGCTTTGAATTCTTTAAGGTATTTTAGAATGACAGAACCAATATAGCACCATAAGTATTAACATGGGGGTGGCATCTGCTACTGTTTTCTATTTTAAATTTCACTGGTTTCTGCTCTATTATCTCTTGCAATCTTCTTACCTTGGATTAAATTTGCTCTTCCTTTTCTAGAACTTTTTTTCCCTATTATAAGCATTTTAGTGCTATTCATTTCCCTCTAAGTATTGCTTTGACCGTATCCTATACATTTTTATATTTGTTTTTATCTAATCTTGTTAAGAATATTTTTAAGTTTCCCTTGATAATTTCTTTTTGACCTCTAGGTAATTTAGAAGTACATTGCTTTAGTTCCAAATATTTGAGGATTTTCCAAGATAACTTTCTGTTGCTGACTTCTGGTTTAATTCTGTCATGGCCAGAGAGTGTACTTTGGATAAGCTTCTAGTCTTTTAAATTTGTTAGGGTTTGTTTCATGGACTAGGATATGGCTTCTCTAATAGTCCACGCACATCTGGAAAAAAATGTGCATTCTTCTGTTGATGAGTAGAGTATCCTATAAATGTCAACTAGGTCAAATTTGTGGACAGTGTCTTTCAGGACTTTATTCTCATAGGTTATCTTTTTATATCTGTACTAACTACTGAAAAAAGGAATGTTTAAGTCTTGAGGTTTAATGGTCAATCTCTTTGAATTTCTGCTTTTGTGTGTGTGTGTGGTACTGGGAATTGAACTCAGGGGCATTCTACCTCTGAGCTACACCCCCAGCCCTATTTTTTATTTTGAAACAGGGTCTCACTAAGTTGCAGAATGCCTCACTAGGTAGCTGAGGCTGGCTGTGAACCCGGATCTTCCGGTCTCAGCCTCCCAAATGCTGGGATTACAAGCGTGTGCCACCATGCCCAGCTTGAATTTCTGCTTTTGATAAAATATTTTGATGCTCTGGTGTTAGGTACATTCAAATTGAGGATTCTTGTCTTTGGTATAATTGACCCCTTTATCATGTTGCAGTGATCCTGTTTGTCCCAGGGGTAGTAAGGTTTTCTTTAGCCCAGTTGCAATGGGCTCTCTCAATGTTTGGGTCTCCCCCAACCCCAGCAGCCCAAAGCTTTTGTCCTGTGGTGGAAGAATCTGGACAAAGCCTTAAGCCTTTCTCACAGCTGATGCTCTCCCCTTCTCTCAGGCTGCCTCCCCAAGGATAATTTCCCAAGACTGTCATCAGTCTTTTTTGTGTGTGAGTGCCCTCTGAGGTCAGGGAGAAAAGCCTGTGTGAATTTCCCTTATGTCTATGGTTCTCAGGATTCTATACTGTATCATTAGCCCATACTCAGTGTGTTAGCTTGGTGGGAGCCCATTGCAGAGGAAGCCCTCCATCATGACTGAAAGGGGGTTGGGATAGTAATATCCCCCTTCAGGGACATACCTCTGATAACCTTAAGGCCTTCCATTAGGTTCTATCACTTCCCAGTAGTGCCCAGTAGTGCTGAGGAAAAAGACTCTAACACATGGACCTTTAGGGACAATCATCCAAACCATTGCACTTGGCCACTACTACTGAGTTCATGAGTAATTTTAGCTGAATCCTTCTTATGGGTGGATGTTTAGCTACATCAGCTCCTGCTAGGGAAGTGCTCACGTCCAATCTCTTCTTGCAGATACTTGCCTTCCTTAGATGATTGGTTAGTTGATTGTCCTGTGACCTCAGCTCTCTGATAAATTTATAAAACATGGTTAATATGCAATTGTCTGGATTTTTGTTGAGTGAGAGTGAAGATCTTTTCAGCTTTCCATATCCCATATGTCAACTGAAATTATGAATTATTATTTTATTGGATATTCCTCTCCTTTCTAAAAAGAAATATGAAGTAGCAATCCTGATAATATCTTCCTGGAACTCAGCCTAACATATGATCCATTTCCCTATTCTAAATATGGAAGCTAGTAGCTTTCTGATGGGAGAAAAGGATAAAAAAATAAAATGGGTAATAATATAATTCCCTGCTTAGCTTTTTCTTCTCTTGTTGTAGAGTTTGAATGGGAAAGCATCAACATTTCTCTCAGACTCCAAAAACAATAGTTTGACCTAGGAAAGCTAGACAGTATTGGGAAACTAGAGAAAAATAGAGGAAATCCTATCCTAAGCCAATTCTTTCTCTTTTCTTTTTTTTTTTTTTCTTGTGGTACTGGGGATTGAACCCAATGGAGATGTATCTCCAAGCTATGTCCCCAGCTCTATTTATTTATTTTGAAATGGAATAGCACTAAGTTGTTGAGTATAATTGCTTGGAATTAGAATGTCCCCTCAAACCTTCACAGAAACAAGGTAGCAATGTTGGCAATGAGACTTGGTTGCTAAGGAAGGGCCTATGGGGGAGTGGTCTTGGGGACGATATATCCTTCCTCCTCCCCCTGCTTGCTTTCTCTGTCTTCCTGGCCTCTGTGATGTGAAGGGCAGAACCCATGTGCTCTCCCCACCTCTGCTTCCTGCCACCACATCCTGAGCTCCAGACCCCGGCCTCAAAAGGACTGAACCCAGAATCTCCAAGAAACTGAGCAAATAAATCTTCCTTCTTCTCAATTGTGTGGTCAGGTCTTTGGGATTGTAGCAGTGAGAATGTTGGCCGAGACGCTGCGGTTCACACTATGCTGCTGAAGATGGCCTCCAACCTGTGATCCTCCTGTCTCAGCCTCCCAAAGACTGAAATTACAGGTATGATCACACCTGGCCCTAAGTCACTTCTAAAAGAACCAAAATGAAAATTTTTCAAGACTTCTTTAAGGAATTCAACAATTTGGAAGAATAACCGATAGTACACATTTTATCTTCTTTCTATTCTCATCCCCAACCCCTACCCAGTGCAACTGGAGCCTCAATCAATTCACTACCTCTGTGGGAGAAGGCCTTGAGTCAGGTCATGAGTGGAAGATGAAACACTGCCCCCTCCTGCCACCTGCTTCTATTAAATAGCAGCATCTACCCTTTGTCCCTGTTTGCACCACAACACACATCATTGGCTCACTTTGACCCCGACACCATTTTATAGGCTTAATAATAATAAATCTATGTCCTGAAATAGTTTCAAAGATTACAGCAATCAATCAAAATTCAGGGAGCCCAAGACCATTAATGTCATCAGCAGTGAGGCAGCACCCCGGGAATCCATCTAAATCAGCCATTATGCCAGAAAATACACCATAAGAGCCTGAAGACAGAGGAAGTCGATGGGAGCATAAATTGCAATTCTATTTTTATCAGCCATCAAGAGATGATTTTCTTGGGGAGATTTTTGTCTCTTCCTGGTAGGAAATGAAAGTGGGACTTGTTGATTCCTACTTCAAATTATAAACTGTGAAGATTTTGCTGGAACTATGAGCGTTTAAACACAGTCTACAACCTGCAAGCTGAGGAACTGGGGATTGTTTTTCTTTCAAAATTCCCCATTGAGGTAAGTTTAGGTGCTGAACTTTGCCTCCTTTGTAGATAACCCCAACTGCTCACACATCCCCTTTGTCAAGAGAGATCCTAAGGGGACACTCAGATGAGAAGATGTGTGGTCCCTCTCAGAGGTCCCAGACCTTCCATATTGATCCTTTTTGGTTGATCATTAACACTCTGAGGAATGCAGGGTCGAGGAGAATGACAGGATTCCCTCTGAGGTCTGTAATTTGAATATTTCTATGACTTCTAAGACTTCTTTCTTGAAGACTATGATATGGTCTAGTGAAAACCATTGAGATTTATGTGTAAAGAAACTGAGTTCTAGTCTTGGCTCCTTCACTAACTAATTATATCATCTTGGTCAAGTCACCTCACCTTTATGGATCTTATTTCTCTACCTGTGTAATCAACAGTTTGCTCTACATCAGGCATCCTAAACCAGTGATCTACGGAATAGACCCAGATGTGGCTATTGTTTGGTTTTGCCTTAGACTGTGTATGCATGCGTGTACTAAAGAATGACTTAAACTTCTATAAATTTTACATTAAAAGCTACCATTTCACCAGGTATGGTGGTGTATGCCTGTTATCCCAGCACTTGGGAGGCTGAGACAGGAGGATTGCAGGTTCCAGGCTAGCTTCAGCAACTTAGCAAGGCCCTCTGCTACTTAGCGAGACCCTGTTTCAAAATAAAAAATAAAATGTGCTGGAGGTGTAGCCCAGAGGTAGAATGCCTCTGTGTTCAATCCTTAGTACCATAAACTAATAATGCTAATAATAAAACTACCATTTCATCTTCTGAAAGATTAGAGGCCCTGTTCATGCTGAACCATCTCCTTACATAGCATTAATGGTATTACTAGATAATGGATGCTTTTTCTATGGAGTCTACACTCTTTCCAGGATCCTAGAATCTCCACGTATTGTCCTACTGGCCCCTACCCCCAGGCACCATTCATATTAACTGCCTGATCCCTATAGGCACAGGTGTCTGCCACTCCTGGATCAGATGAGTAATATTTGTTTTTGTTTAATAATGAAGAACTACATTAAAAGACTTTTGAAGTCAATTTTATTAAAAATACAACACAAGGTGGAAGTACCAATTAATTATGTATTGGCTGGATCCCGCATTTTCTCTGCAAGTAACCAGTATGACTTCAAGCAGCAACAGGTAAACAACTAACTTCTGGCTTCTCAAATTATCATACAAAATAAGAAAAGTGTTTTTCTTATTTCTTAAAAATAAAAATTTTTAAATATTTTATTTTTATAGCCTCTTCCATTTTAAACATTTTTCTACACATACTAAAATACTTCGTCATAAGTCTGGGGATATAAGAAAGTTAGATTTGGAACTTTTCACCTAACATTAAGTTTTTGAGCCAGTAGGACCACGGTTCTACTCAGGCTGCACACATCTCACTCTTCTTCCTCTGCTGTGAGCATTCACTTCTAACTCTTTGCTCCATATCCTCAGCCTATTGGATGGCCTCCTCTGGCTACTCCATGTGTTGGTATTTCTGCCCCAAGCAAAAACTCTTTGAGAGCAGGAATCAGACATAAATAATGCTTTTATAATTCCTCTTTCTTCCTAGTTGAGTGCCAAGCAGGGTCTAGAACCATCTTAAGTGTTCACTAAAATACAGTCAGAAAATAACCTGCTTTTGCAGTCTTGACTACAGTGAAAATGTTTCTTACAAAGAATCAGCTAAATCCAGGGCTCTTAGCATAAACCCACCCAAACTCGAGATGAAGGTACCCTAATTATGAATAAGTTCTGAGATCCCAGATCCATACGTAAGCAATTAGAGCCAGAAGCCTGGAGACAAATTGTGGTTGATGATCAATGTCCCTGGACTTGCTGGGTTAATTTCACTGCCCTCTGTGTCTAAGCTGTGTTTCCTAAGTAACTCTCATCCCTTCATCCCCCTCAAAGCCTCCCCTTTCTTTGTCTTCTCTGTGGATTAATAATAGCAACATGCACGGAAATTTCCATCAAATAAATTCACATAAAGATAAACCATCTGCCCCTTTCCCTCCTTTACCTCCTAACCACTGTCTCAAATGGAACCTGCGACTCTTTATGCCTTTCCTGATTAAGAGAAAGACTGATTCCGTGGCAGGGAGTGGTGACCTTGACAATGTCAAATAATTTAAGATGCCTTTAGATGCCAGGCCTATCTGTCTATTGGGTTCATTTGCAGTCATTGCTGGTGCCGTGTTCTCGGAACAATATGGCTGTTGAGTAGGACCAAGGAGGTGGTCGTCCATGCAGCAAGCTGCTAAAGGGGCCTTTTAATTTCATTTTTAATAGGAAAATAAAATCAGTTACTGTATCAGCAAAAGCTTTTCAGAAGAATCAGGTCATTCTATGGTCTGTGGCTCTTTTATTATGATTGGAATCATGTCACTAGATACACACATAATAAAATGCTGCCTTGTAGGTCGGGGGAAACAGACAAAAAAGTTAAGTTCTCCCAAGTTTTACTAAACATAACTTTCTTGAGGCAACAAACTATGGGAGTTTTAGGAAGAGAACAGCCTTAACTTGTCCAGGAAAAAGTCAAAGTTATGGAGTCTTTCCTATACAAAAGAAAAAAAATTAATATTATGAAAACATGCAGCCTGCTTCCTCTCCTTGAAAGACCAGGCTGTGGTACCTGGCCCTCTCCATCCCTCCAAATTACAACGGGACATTAACCCTTCACCTGGGCTGGAAATCAGGCACACTTGATTTTGCACCTGGGCTCTTGCACTTACTAGGTGACCTTGAGCAAATTACTTAATCCTTCTGGAGTCTCTATAGGAATTAAATGAGATCATGCTTGTAAAGTGCTTCTCACGGTGTCTGGCTCAGAGCCAGCGGTCAATAAATGGAGGTGTGATTAGTATCATTATTATTTTTGGGCTTGGTCCTTGGTGCCTTAATTATCTGTGGGCTCCACCCCATCACTGTCTTTCTGCCTCTCTCAATAGCCTTCTCTCTCTGCCCAGGTTTCGCTGCTGGGTCATTGCCAGCTTCTCCCCTCCAAAGCAGTGAGGGAATGGCGTCCTCTTCCTTTCTCTGGGTTGTAAAGTGATAATCTGTAGGCACTTTCACATTCCTCGAAGCAGAGCTGTAATCTAACAATGCATGCTCCCTGAACTGTGGGCACTGGGAGCCTGAGGGCACATGGCAGAGTCCAACCTGTCTGAGCTCTCTGGACCACCCAGATAGGAAATTCCAGACCTCTGAGCCCTCACAGGAGTCACCAGCCTCTGCAGGGAGAATTGTGGCACAATTACTCTTTGTTCCTGCACATAAATGTACTTCCAAGGTACATGTAGACTTTCTACAATACCTCCAAGCACCAGCATCCCTTGGACACAGGGTTCCAGATGACCCTACTTGCATAGTGGTCTCCTGCTGACCAATCAAGGCTGCTCACAGCCTGATGATGTGGCATATCCAGTGACCCTACAAGTTCTGTTGTTGAAATTTGAGCTGCCAACATTAAAAATCAAGACTTTTCACATATAGATTAGGATGTAGGGGTTTTCTTAAAAAATAAATCAGAAGTTCTGGTAACACTGGGCCAGCATAGTTATTTATAGAAGAGTAGTAGTCCTAAATATTTATTATCTAATAAACTAGGCGTGGTGGCACACACCTGTAATCCAGTACTTGGAAGGCTGAAATAAGTAGATCATAAGTTCAAAGTCAACCTCTGCAACTTGGCCAGACCCTGTTTCAAAATTTAAAAAATAATAATAAAATAAAGAGGACTGGCAGTATACCTCAGAGGTTGAATGCCCCTGATTTCAATCCCAAATACAAAGAAAGAGAAAATGCTGAATAAACAAACATCCTACTTCATTCCTGTATATTAACACCATAACCCATTAAATATTTGAGATTGCAAATCCTATACCTGAGATTACTTTATTTTCATCATAAATCATAACATTTTTAAACTGGAGAGTGGCTGGTAGTAACTTGTCCAGGAAACATCCCAGAGAGATTAGGAGCCATGTCTAAAGCTCACAGAAAATCTGAGGCAAAAGAGAAGCTCAGGTGTCTGGGTTCACCCAATTTTTTGGGACATTGTACTGCCCCACATCTAGAAAGAAATAGTCTATGTGTTTGGGCTTGAGGTACCTCTATCAAATCCTCTGTAGTTATGAGGGTGTGCACTAAGAATCTAAAAGGACCACTCAGCCCATAATCTCTTTTCTGTCTGCCTGAGGACCCAGAACCATTCTTTTTTTTTTTTTTTTTTGCGGTACTGGGGATTGAACTCAGGGGCATTCTATCTCCGAGCTACACCCCCAGCCCTATTTTTTATTCTTTATTTTGAAACCGAGTCTCACTAAGTTGCGGAGTGCCTTACTAGGTAGCTGAGGCTGGCTGCGAACCCGGATCCTCTGGTCTCAGCCTCCCAAATGCTGGGATTACAAGCGTGCACCACCACGCCCGGCTCCATTCATATTGTATCACAACATTCAATAACATACTTGACTGCATTAAGTTACTATTACCTCAGAGTGACAATACATTATTGACAAAGTGTACCAGCTAGAATTTTTCTGTGAGCATACTTTGCCTTTATCATGGCAAACAGAGAAGGGAGCTTAGAGGATGCGCTCCATACTACCGTAAGTTGAGGCTGGAGCTGTAGAAGACAGTTGATACGGTAGAAAGGACCTAATTTGTGAGTCAGGAGCCATGAGTAGTTGAGGGCTCCTTTGTCCTCAAATGCTATAAATTCTATAAATGGAGCACGTGGCATGATGGTGTCTGAGCATCTGACCAGCCCAGGAAGTCCACCAAGAGATAAATCCAGAGTGACAGTTGCTCCAGGTGTGGAAGAGCACCACAAGAACAGTTGTGTGAAAAGCCAAAGTCATCATTCAAGGATCTGGGAGCTTAGTGCTGAAGGTGGCTGGCCAATGGGAGAGTGAAAAAAATAGTTGTAGGGGCAGGAAAAGGTGAGCTCTTAAAGAAAAAAACTAAGAAATGCACACCGACTTAGCAAGGAATATAAGGAGGATATTGCTTATTTTGAAAGAACTACAGAGTGGTAGAAAGAACACTGGACTTTGGGTTATCAGACTTGGAGTTCAATTCTCTGTTCTGATGATAGGAAAGACACAACAGAGGGGAGGTTTTCAGAAGTAACCTCCACACTTGGAATCTAAGCAAGGTCAGCAGTCATAACTGTAATGTGCTTCTCATAGCAGGCTTATTTTTTATGTGTGCCCCTGTTGTAGGAAGTTTTTGGTCTTCAAAAGTAGTCACAAGAAGCCAGGCGTGGTGGTGTACACTTGTAATCCCAGCATTCGGGAGGCTGAGACCGGAGGATCCAGGTTCGAGGCCAGCCTCAGCTACCTAGTGAGGCACTCTGCAAATTAGTGAGACCCGGTTTCAAAATAAGGAATAAAAAAAATAGGGCTGGGGGTATAGTTCGGAGGTAGAATGCCCCTGAGTTCAATCCCCAGTACCGAAAAAAAAAAAAAAAAAAAAAAAAAAGTAGTCACAAGAGCTGGGCATGGTGGTGCACACCTGTAATCCCAGTACTTGGGAGGCTGAGATGGGAAGATCTCAGGTTCATGGCCAGCCTCAGCAACTTAGTGAGGCTCTCTGCAATTTAGTGAGATACAGTTTCAAAATAAAAGATAAAATAGGGTTGGGGGTATAGCTCAGAGGTAGAATGCCCCTGGGTTCAATCCCCAGTATCACATATACATGCACAAAAAAATTAGTCACATGAAAATTATAAGGCAATAGCTAAACTTGACAATTTGAAAGGTGAGAAGAGCATTGTAGATAGATTTGCTGTTTTGACATGTAATACAAAAGGTTATCAGAGTCACACTAGTCAGGAAACCTGCCTGAGTATACTACATAAGTATACTCAGGAGTCCCACTGCTCATCTGAATATGTGTGTGTGTGTGTGTGTGTGTGTGTGTGTGTGTGTGTGTATCTGTGCAGTGTGTGTATACAGCAGGACAAAGAGGGCAGCAGGGGTTGGAGGAGAGAGGGAAGTTACACCCTTCACCCTCATGCCTTTGGACATGGGAGGTCTGTCTCAGCTCAGAGCCGAGCAGCAACACTTCAGAGCTTGTGTGTCTTCTGCCATCAATATCCATACACATGCCAGGTGGAAACCCTGCCTGTCTGGGTGCACTCATCTCTGCTTTAAGTTGATATACCATGTGTTGGCACCTACTTTTCTTCATCATACCTATTCTTTTGGACATCCTTCTTCTAAAGTCTAAATACCCTTAGGACTAACTTTGGGGATGGTTTCGATACCCTGTTTAGCTTGCCATCTTATGTTGGCCAGTTAGGGCTTCAGAGTTAACAGAGTTTATCAAAACACACTCAATGAATTAAATAGTCTGGCTTAAGCATTGGGTTTATAGTATACCAAGGCTCTATTTTTCAGACAGACCTTTTCTGAGGACTCAATCCCCAAACAACCTCCTATAAATTCAGCTCCCCAGCTCTAGCACCACACTTCTGAAGTTGTTAACACAAGTTTAAATTGACATGAGAGATCATTGCCACCATTGGTTTTTAGAAACCTCTAAGCATCTATGGGGGGAGGGGTCTATAGGTATCTTTGTAAACCTGTTCTGGTGCCAATCAACTTTAACATCCATTCATTCACTTCCTCCATTCCTTGCCTCCATGGAAATGGAGTCATAATCTTTCATGTGCTTTGAGATGCCATTGTAACTATTTCTATGGCCTCCTCTAGATGATGGAAACCAGTGACTGAGTCAGTGTCATTTGCAGGGGAGAGAATCTACTATATCCCAAGAGCCATTCGGAGATATGGGAACTAAGAGGCACCATGATGCTGGCCTTCAGAGACCTTTAAGTTCTGCTGGGGCAAAGATGCATGAACACACTTAAACCAAGTACCATACCAAGTACCTCTAAGCACCCCTTCATGCTAACCTGGAAGTGAAGGAATTCAAGAAGCCTTGCTACGTAGCCTCTGCTGGGGTAGGAAACATTTCTAACGAATCATTTTAGAGATCATCCAAACACTTCCTTTTGACTCTTCTTAAGTGAACTATGGAAACATTCCAGCGGTTTGGTTATATTTATGACTTAGGTGCTTACGCCCAAATTAAATATCACTGGGTACACACAGGCGTCTACTATAGTGTAAACTCCAGGAGGCAGAGAGTTTTCTCTCTTTGGTTCACTGATTACCCAGGGCCTACAACAATGTCTGGCTCAGAAGAGCCATCCCATAACTAGGTGTTGAAGGAAGAATTGGGATGAAGAAGCTTTAAGGTTAGATTTTTACTCTGTGAGGTTGATAACCTGGTTTAATTTTTTTCTACCTGGGGGAGGGCAGCAAAGTCATTGTTTCCTCATGTAGTTTTGTAAATGAGAAAAGATCAAATTGGCCTCACACCTAACCCCTTTCCAGCTAAAGATATTACGTTTTATTCTTCCCCCTCCCCTTTTTTTGTTTCCTGTTTGAGAAGCATTTTATCTGCACATTAAGCTATTTTACCCCCTACCATGATTTCTTACATGGAGCAATTGACTTTAATGTACAACCTTGTCAAATGCTTTTTTGAAATTTTAGGTGAATGTAATCCTAGGCCTTTCTCCCCTTTTGTCTCCTGTAATAGTAATTCCTCTAAAAGAATACAAATAATCAAACCCAATGAGTTCTTTCAAGCTAGGCCTGCCCTCACAAATCCTCACTGACTACATCTTATCAGGCTGCTCCTGCAAATCCTTTTGCAATTCCACAGCCCAAATGGCTGCTAGTGTTTTTCTTAGCCAATCTGATATACACCCTCTTCTAATTCTAACAGTTTGGTAATAAAATGTGTTGGGCGTAGCATTCACTCCTTTCTAATTCTTGGCCTTTCCACCCTTCTTTGCAGTTGGCTAGGAGGCTCATTAGCTGGAACCCAGCCCTGGTATGTGAAGCCAGGAGGAAGATTTCTCTCTTGAATGGTCTGATGGGCTTTGCCAGAATGGCAAAGTTTTGCTTGATTCAAAAGGTAAGAATTTATAACTGTTCTTTGGGCAGGGGTTTAGGCAAGGATCTTAAAAATGCTGGTCAGAGGATTGCATTAGATAATGAATACAAGGGCTGGATACTTAGAAGACACTAAATAAAGAATAGCTATGACAATATCTTCTCTCTATTCAAATCCATATCCTCCATGAATAATAACATCTACTTATAAAGCCCTTATTATGAGAACCACCATTCCAACTGTTTAGCATGTATGAACTCACTGAATCCCAACCACTGTGGTTTACAGTGATCTTTCCCTACCTCTTTCCCCAATTAGTCTTGGATTTGCCTTCTCTCCGTTATTTTCTTCTGAAGAAGCTGTTTCTCTGAACTTTTGTGGAGATTTCTGCATTTAAAACAAAAAAAACAAAATAAGACAAGAAAACAGGGTACACTTGCTTAGGTCAGGATCACTTTCCTAAGGCTCTCTTTCATCCAGGGCACATGGCCACATCACTGTGCTCCAGACTGGTGGTTCCCAGCCTGTGACTGCACTTGACAATCACCTGAGGAGCCATTCAAAATCTCCATGTCAAGCTGAGCTTGGTGCTACATGCTTGTAATCTCAGTACCTGGGAGGCTGAGACAGGAGAATCATAGATTCTCCTGTTTCAGCCTATGACAGCAGAATCATAGGCCAGCCTCATCAACTTAGTGAGACTGTTTTAAAATTTAAAAAATAATAATAATAAAATGGGGCTCGGGGTGTAGCTCAGAGGTAGAATGCCCTTGGGTTCAATCCCTAGTAACACACACACACACACACACACACACACACACACACACACACACACGTCTCCATGTACAGGCCACAAACACAGCCTGATTAAATAAGAATCTCTAGGGGTGGAGCCAGACACTCTCTCTCCAAGTCTGATGTGCATGCAAATCATCTGAAGATCTTGGTAAGAGGCAGATCTTGCTTCTAACAAGCCCCCCCAAAAGAAGCAGATGCTATAGTCTGAAGAAGACAGGGAGAGGAGCAAGACCAGATGAGACTCCGTTCACATGCCACTCAGTAGCCTAACTCAGCCATAGACTCTCTCTGGGCTATACTTCTGTCCTCTGTCAGGCTGAAATAGCATGATCATGCTTGAATTTCAAGTCCCACACTAACAGTAGATATGACAATGGAAGAAAAAGATGGCAGCTCACTCTTGTAGGCAAGCCAAATATTTTGCTTAGGAAATTTATCCAAAACCCAGAGTTTGGGGATCAAGGAAAGACTACCACTAAATGCCTGGGGACATCTTAAAATAGGAGCATTTCTCAATCTTGGCTTGTTTCTAAGTCATGGGCCATTTTTATAGGGCCCTTAAAAATAGCTTGTGGGGGAGTAATGGATTCTACTTTTGTAGCCATTACCTTCCTGCAGCAATCCATGCCAAGATTGTCCTTCTTCTGACCTTTTAACTGAATTCAGCAATGACTGCCCAGCTCACCTTCCCCGTGCCTCTGCATCCAAGGCTGGTAGCCATGGTGTTTGTGGGTTTCCTATATGAGCACATCTGTTTGAAAGACTTCTTGAGTCATGTAAGTCTCATGGTGGGAAGCAAAACTAAATCTCCCCTCAAAAAGTACTGGAAAAACATGATCCCCTCACACACCCACATTAGCTTTTTCATTGATAATAATGAAGAGGCTGGAGCCAGCTATCTCTGAGGGGTTTTCCAACAACCTACCTCTGTGTATCTTGAGCTGAAACCAGGGCATCCATCATGTTTCAGAGGCTTAGACGACTATGACTTGGAGGGTAATAATAATTTCCCAAATGTACATTGCCTGGTTCTCTTCTCTCTCAAATCCATCTTATCCTTAAAGATGACAAGGAAGTCTTGCTAGATATTAAAACAGTCCTGTGTCACTGCTGCCGATAATTCAGAGAGTCTTTGTGAATGGGGAATTCAGGTTGGAAAAAGAGACTCTGATTCTAGTACCAATGCTGCTATAGAGGTATCCAAAGAGGAATAAGTCAGGTTTTTATAAGATAATTTTTTCTCTTTATTTAGAACTTAAAAATCCCCAACCAGCAAGAGTACAATCAGATAAAACTAAAACACAAACAAAAATATAAAGAAAAAAAGACGTTACCTGTCAACCATACTACCTGTTGGCCTCTCAGTTTGGGACAGTTTCAGCAGGCAAATGACAACTTATTTCTTCTCCTGTCTTCTGTTTACCAGAAGAGCAGCAGCTGTGAGGAACATTTGCTGTGGGATGAACTAGACTGTTCTGGGGAGCTAAGATTTAAGTCCCCTCTTTTGACATTTCCATAGTACCTGGTTTGGTTTCAGCTGGGTGCATGTTTAATCTTGCTCAACACAGACCTCCTAGAACAAACCTGGAAAAGACAGGAAATTCTGGGAAATTAAACTCATACTTATTTTGGAAGCAAAGGGCCACTGCATTCCAGTTTTTATGGAAGGGAAACAAGTCTATATAATGTTGTAACACCATAGTTGTGAGTGCAGAGAAGGAAAGAGGTCTTTCTGCTAAGTTAGCCTCTGGTTGAATCCTAGGTTGACTTCCAGTCAATTCACAGGCTGAGCTGTGTTGTAAAAGCTGCACTGGTTTCCTTTTGAAGACAAACAATAGGGACTTAATAAGTATGTGTTGACTTGATTTTGAATCCTTGATTATAAGTGCAGCCACTTTTTAAAACAAACCCTTTATATTAGTTAACAATAAGCACAGCAATTTTCTGACCACTCCAATTTTTAGCAGGCTTATCTTCATCACTCTATCCCATGTCCCTCACTGGTCAGCAATAGAATTGAAATGAATAATGTTGATTTGTGGCTTGCCTTGGTAAAGAGGAAGTAGTTATCTGTAAGATTGCCTTGGCTATACTCATTCTTAGGAAAAGCAAGTAATTCTACATAAAGGTGACTATAACCAAGAAAGATTCATATATGGAAAATTTAAATTCTACGTTGTATTTTAGGTCTTGCTTCTACTTTCAGAGGTCAAATTCAGAGTTGATGAAGGATATCATATGCCTGGAAAACGCAAACAAAAATAGATTTTATTCTTACTATATGTTGGGGAGGGTAATGCTCAGACTTTTTATTTCAAGTTTACATTTTCTCAAAATGAAGATAATAAAATATTCCAATAGGCATTGGTAAAATGTTTTCCGTGTGTGTGTGTGTGTGTGTGTGTGTGTGTGTGTGTGTGTGTAGATATATATTTGCTAACCTTATTATGGAATTCATGCTCTGGTTGAAAAGTTTGGAAGGATTATTGAGAACCCCTAATTCATTCCATATATCTCGTTTGAATTGCATTATGACAGAATGGAAAGAAAACTCCCATCTAAAATGTGTATGAATTGTCTGGAAAAAGAATAAAAACCAGCCTTCCCAATCCCATGGTCAGAACTGTCTTCATTTGGTAGCCCCACCCATCCTTCTGCTCTTGAAGTCCTTTCCCCATGGGCGGGGCCTTCTGGAGGAGTTTGTAATTAGGCCTTCTTCACAAAAGCCCTTCTCTTTTCTATACAATTGCAACCCATTCCCATATTCCTTCCAGGTATGGCTTCTTGCCAAAATCTTTCCTCACTTTTGCTATCTACTTCCCTGGCTCATCCCAGTTGGCTCTCCCCCACTTTCCTTGTGAGTCCCAGATATGGAACCAAATCTGGTGAGTAAATAGTTTCAATTGACTGGGAATAGTGATCAGGAGTCCTTTGTGACTTTTACAGCCCTCTAAATAGGTTTCTGGGGAGGAAGGAGGGAAGTCAAATTATCCTAAGAGACTTTTTCATTGCTTCTTATTTAAAAAAAAAATAGAATATAAAAATTCTACCATTCTCTGAATACTGATCTTGCATGAACATGTACATGCATGTATCAGCACTGTAAAAAGAATTGAAATATTTAACTCATTTAAAAAAAAATCCTCCATACAGATCAGCCTGTAGCTTCTCCCTTGCTATTCCTAACCCATCACCAAGCCAGAATTCTTAATTCGCTTATGCCACCCCACCCTGGTCTATGTGAATGCTGTGTTTATTTGAATGTACAAACACAATGGCTCTTTCTTTTTTTATTGTCTATGCCAAAGAAAACAAATACAAATGGTGAGGTGTAATTGGGATTAGAGGAGCCCAAATAAGAGCTAACATAGCATTCAGGTTAACTGCCTAAGTGATAATCCCCAACTAGAGAGAGGCAAGTACCTTCCAGCAGCTGTGCAGGCCATAAATAAAGCTTTTCTGACTTTTATGCATGTAAAGTCTCAACTATAAATGTCACATTAACATCTTTTTGCATAACCCATGAGAGACAAGTTACTCGGCTAAGAACTTTGTCCTTTTGTGGCTTATACCTAAGGCACATGGAACCAGACTTTGACTTCAAGTTTTGAAAGCCCTTAGAATTGAGCAATTTCTTGGAATATTGGGGTAACTGCAAAAGAAGGGGATGGGTGGAGGGCCTGGTGGTTAGGCAAAGAGCCAAGAGAGAAGTTTCCCAGAGACTGTTGGAAGTCTTCTCCACTCTGCTGAAAACACCATCTTTTCATTGAATTGTCCACGTTATGAGCTGTTTTTCTTCCTAAGTTTTAAACACTTAGAGACAGGCATTGCTTTAAATCTGAGATATGCATGGCTTGTTCTTACACAAATTAAAAGAGGAATGAATATGTGGGGAAACAGAAGTTGGCTCTTTGGCCAGAGCTTGCTCCCATAGTCATAAAGATACAGACAGGTAGATCTATCACTTTAATTTAAAAATGAAAATCTCTTTAGAAAACTGGCAGACATTCAGCACTGGCCAAATGGATTTGAAAGGATTGTGATTTCTCCTGCTGTCAACTGGCTCTGGGAGAGTGGCTGCTGGCAGGGCCACTCAGGATTTCCAGTGGACCATCACTCTTGGCTTTGAAGAAAGAAGGTAGTGAACTCAAGAGGAGAGTTTTAAAAATCACATCTATATACTGATACCTGCAAGTAATGTATGTAACTTGCATTGTCTCAGTAATCTTTGTGAGACATATATTTTTACAAACTGGATTTTATAGATATATAGTGTACTTGTTTTCTATTGCTGCTGTAACAAATTACTGCAAACTTAGTAACTGAAGAACAATACAAATTTATCACAGTAGAAATCCAGTATGGATTTCACTGGGCTAATCAAGACTTCAGAGGGCTGTGTTCCTTTCTGGAGGCTGGAAGGAAGATTTGTCTTCTAGCTTTTTCAGCTTCTAGAGGCCAGCCACAATCCTCCATCTCCAAAGCCAGCAAAGGGTGGTTGAGTTTTTCTCACATCATTCTGAGCTTTTGCACCTTTCTCTTCTATTTGTAAGGACCGTGATCATTACAGGAGCCAAGTAGATAATCTAGCCTAGATTCCCAAAGGGATACCACCCCTCCCTGAGGTCAAGGGAGTCTGGAAACATCCAAATCCAGGAGGGTGGTGGTAGCCTGGGATGCAATTGAGGGGTGTTGGATAAAAATACAGGGGTAGTAGAAGTACCTGGAGGAAGCACTGAGCATATTTTTTTTTTTCTGAAAAGGGGGTGGTAAACCAATAAATTTGAGAATCTGAGTAATTTCCCACCTCAAGGCCAGCTGATAAGCCACCCTCAGCTTGCCACTTTATCTCACTTCCTCACAGTTTCTAGGGGTTAGGATGCAGATATCTTTGGGATGTGGGCACTATTCTTCCTTCACACATAGGAAAGCTGAGAAGCAGCAGGGTGAATAAACTTACCTAAGGTCACCCAGTTAACTTACTTACCCAGCTAGTGGGCTCAAAGTAGCTTAGTAGTAAAGATAAGACTAGCTTTGAGATAAAGCCCAATCTGCAAACAAGAAGAGATGCAAGGGAAAAGAGAAAGTTGAGGGGAAACTTTTCAACTATGGAGGAAATTGACTTTTTAAAAGAAATGACTGTTGGTTATGAGTCAATCAAAAAAGGAGGAATGTGTGCATTGACAACTTGCCTTTGTTAACCATTTCCTTCACTCACCCACTTAACGTGTAAATAGTTTGCAGAAATCACAGTTCACCAAATTACATTGGCCTGACTCGTAATACTGGTCCGCCTGGTGTTGTAAAACACACCAGGGCGTGGAGACTGACCCCATAATAGACCACACACAGCAACAGGAACCCAACGTGAGGTGTTCATGTGCACGCACATATGCTATACCAAAACATTCCCCATGCTGAGATGCAAACCAAGCTTGTTCCATGTGATCCTCCTGGAGAGGATTTGAATTGATAGATTAAAGGTACAGGGATACAAGCAAAGATTAATGACAAGTAGACATTTTCTAAGAGGAAAAACAATGAGTCATCCAACCAGCTGCACTTCTTGGGACCTATCAAGCAGATGCTGCAGGACCCACTGACCCCTTCGTTTAAAGCTACTTGATGTGTATTTTCATTGGGACTTTTGCCTCTTGCTTGTCTAAGAGGCACATGCAAGGAAGGAATAAAAGAAAAAAATGGAAGAAGCTTTTCAACAGTCTGCCATAACAGGTATTTCCTATAGTTCCTCCTTCTACTCTAGCAAATCATGAAATGTTTTTGAGAGAGATTTGAGATCATTTGGTGCAACTCTCCCCATACATAAGTTAGGACACCGAGCTTCAGGGCAGCTCAGGGACAGTCAGAAGCACACAGCTGATTTCATAGTTGTATCTAGCATTGAGCACAGGCTCTAACATCTAGACAACAGGCAACAGCAACATGAAATTCATGCTAACATCCCTTTAGGAGGGCTTCATGACAAATACTAAAAAATACAGCATGAACAGCTTTTCCTTCCCTGGAATAGATGAATGGAATACATGATTCTTTCCTCGGTGCATTTCAGGAGCCAGGTTAAGTGAAAACTACTGTTATTTAACTGTGAAAACCACGTTTAGTATAGGGAGATGCTCACTCTGTCAGAGGTACTTGGGAACTGAAATTAAAGCAAGACTGGTGGGTATACATCCTCAGCTCACCCTACATTAGCGCATGGACCATCCCAGAGCACAAAACTTTGTGCTGGGACCAGATTTTCAGTCATTGTATGATATGGTGGACAGGATCCTCAGGATTGAGAAAATTGCGTAACAATTTGCCCTTTTCAAACATGCTACTCTGAGTTCTAAAGGACTGAGCAAATGGGATCAGCGTCTCACCTGCCTTTGGGCCTCAACTGAAGAGGAGATCTCTTGGGAACCATCAGTCTCTCTTGTCAGAAAGGTGACTCAAATGAGGAAGCAGGATGCCTTTGAGAACATGGACCAGGTTTTCTGGTGATTAAGCAGAGTATCCAAGTCTACTCCTTCATCTTGTCTTTATCAGATTATTTGGACAAATGTGTGGTTTCTGAAAGGTCTCAAACATTGTGTGGTGCTGGCTTTCTCTTGCATGCAAGTGAAGTTGTGTAGCCAAGTATTGACATTTAATTCCTTGTTATAAGCCAAGTGTGGTGGCACATGCATGTCATCCCAGTCCTTGGAGGGCTGAGACAGGAGGATTACAGTTCAAGGACAGCCTCAGTAAACAGTGAGACTCTCATCAATCTAGCGAGACCCTCGTTTCAAAATAAAAATAAAAATAGGGCTGGGGGTGTAGCTTGGAGGTAGAATGTCTCTGGGTTCAACCCCCAGTACCAACCACACACACATACACACACACACACACACACACACACACACACACAATAATAATAATAATAATAATAATAATAATAATAATAATAATAATAATTCTTTGTTCTGGCCTATTCTAACAAACAAACAAATAAAACCATGTTTTATCATTCTGTGGGTCTCAGCACTTTGGCATTTGTTGTGTAAGGAATAATATTTTATGTTTCTCTAGCTTCTAATTTATTCACCTCCAGGTGAAAGTGAAGCAGGCCTAATTCATCCTGATGGCAGTTCTCTTTCCCAGGGAAGAACCTACGGACTTCTAGATCCATACATCTAAGTCAAAGACACTGATACAACAGAAGAGCAATGTCAGTAGTAGAGATAGGAAGGGATCAACCTCGGAGGGCAGTCAAAGAGGGAATTTAACAGGATCCCAAAAGAGAGTTTAGTGGGATCTCATTGGAAATGAAGGGTCATGGGGATTTGGTGTCACTGATACTAAAGGTGTCACATCAGTCAAAGCAGGTTCTGAATGGAGCAGAGTCCTCAGACACAGGAAGGGACTGTTCTACAGCAGGAATAGAGATCAGTTGGCAATGCAGCAGATGAGACGCTGCTGGTGGGTGAGCTCATTCTACTCTTGAGCTTCCGGTTCTGATCCAGTTGCTTTGAAGGATCATTACTCTGCCTGCTAGTTATGAGGACAGCTGCCTCCTTCACAAAGCACCAGTGGAAGGATGTGCCTGGGCAGGAGGTAATGGGGTTCAGGAGCTTGGGGGCTCTACCCAGAGCTGACTAGCCTCATCAGTTAAATCCTCCGCCCCTAAAATGATGGAAATTCTAAAATGGGAAATGAAAAACAGTATGAAGGTTCCATAACAAATTTTAAAAGGGAACTGCTATATGACCCACAGATTCCACTTCCAGGTATGTACCCAAGACTTGAAAGCAGGATCTTGAAGACATATCTGCACTGCCATGTTCATAGCAGCATAATTCTCAAAGGTCAAAGTGGAAGCAGCACAAATGTCCATCAATAGTTGAGGGATAAACAAATGTGGAATTTACATACAATAGAATATTATTCAGCTTTACAAAGGAAGGAAATTCTGGCATATGCAAGCACAGAGGTGAACCTTGAAAACCTACTAAGTGAAATAAGCCAATTACAAAAATACAAAGTCTGACAAATTCCACTTATATGAGGTACCTAGTGTAGTCAAATTCATAGAAATGGAAAGTAGAATAGTGGTTTGGACTGGGGTCAGAGAAGGGAGAATGAGGAGTTGTTATTTAATAGTAGAGTTTCAGTTTTGATTCTGGAAATTAGTTGCACACCAATGTAACCTGATTGAGCCATACACTTAAAAATAGTTAAGATGGTAAATTTTATGTTTTTTAACCAAAATTAAAAGTAATATTACAAAAAAATATTAAATTAGAATTTTAAGAGCTGGGAAGCATAACAGTGATTAAACAAATAACAGAACTCCTAGTTTTTACAGTGTTATGAGATCAATTTCCCTTTCATTTGTCTGATAGAGAAGACTTTGGGAATATGAGTACTTATGGATGCTTTGGCATCCTTGCAGGGAAAGTTGTAAGTCTATTTAGTCAGGTGATTCTGGAAGCCAGTCAGCATATAAGAGTTACAGTAGTTCAGCTACAAATGCTGTATGCTTCCCTAAAAAAAAAAAAAAAAAAAGAATAAGTAAATAATAGGTGATTCAAAACTCTCTGGCTTGTTTCCAGGATCAAGCCTCCGGAGCCGCGCAGCAGTGCCCACCTGGAGTCATACCCACACCTCCAGCCTCTCAGTGCCTGCAGGGAGCTGTCTAGGGGGCCTGGGAAACTTGGCATGTGAAAGCCATAATGTGTACATGAGCCAATCTTTCTATTTTGCCTTGAAAGTGTCGTTCCAGCTTCATCCTCTCTAGGGCAGC
>PVLC010009114.1:19413-55448 GCA_004027655.1 Graphiurus murinus | reverse complement strand
AAAAAATAGGGCTGGGGGTGTAGCTCAGAGGTAGAACGCCCCTGAGTTCAATCCCCAGTACCGAAAAAAAAAAAAAGAAATAGTACAAAGAATTCACATGACCCTTCCCCCGGTTTACTCAAATGATAACATCTTACAGAATTAGTATATGTTGTCAAAACAAGACATAAACATTTATTGTTGTTGTTGTTATTATTATTATTATTATTATTATTATTATTATTATTATGTGATTGATGATCAAGCCCAGGGGTATTCTACCTCTGAGGTACACCATCAGTCCTATTTTATTTTAATTTTAAAACAAGGTCTTGCTAGGTTGACACATGCTGACCTTGAACCCATCATCCTCTGTCAGCATCCCAAGGACTGGAAATTATAGTATCTTAACTAAACTGTAAACCTCATTCAGATTTCATCAGTATGTCCCTTTTTAATGCAAAGTAGTATTTTATAAAGTTATGCTGCACTTTATCATACATCCATATAAGGATTTTGTTTCTAGTTTGGAATTATCACAAATAAATATGATACAAATATTTTTTCTACAAATGGATAACCAGTTTTTCCAACACCATTGTTGAAAATGTTGTCTTTTCTCCAACATATGTTTTTGGTGTCTTTGTTGAAAATCAATTGACTATAAGTGTATGGGTTCATTTCTGTATCTTCTATTATGTTCCATTGGACTGTGTGTTTACTTTTTAGTATAATTTGAGTCAGGTATAATATTTCCTGCATAGTTGTTGCTGGCTATTCTGGGTCTTTTGTTTTTCTATATAAAATGTAGAATTCTTTTTAGTTCAGTGAAGAATGACATTGGTATTTTAATAGGGATTGCATTGACTCTGTAGATAACTTTTGGTAGAATGGCCATTTTGATATTTATTCTACCTATCCAAGATCATGGAAGATTCTCCCATCTTCTAAGATAGTCTTCAATTTATTTTAGTGTTCTATAATTTTCGTTGTAGAGGTCTTTTACCACCTTGGTTAGATTTAGTCCTAGATATGTTATTCATTTATTTATTTGAGGTTATTGTGAATGGACCTTTTTTATTTCTTTTTCAATGATTTCAAGGTTGGCATATAGAAAAGCTACTGATTTTTATAGATTGATTTTGTATCCTCCTACTTTGCTGAATTTGTCAATCAGCTCTAGAAGTCTTTCGGTTAAGGGTTTCTTTTGGGGGGATGAGTCTTCTAAGTGTCAACTGCAAATAGAGGTAACTTTAGTCCTATTCTTTCCTATTTTTATTCCTTTCATTTTCTTGCCTTATCACTGATGTGGACATTGTTTAACTATAAGATGTTATCATGATTTTCATTGGCTTTATTCTGCTTGGAGATGATTCAGATGCTTGAATCTATAGGCATGCTTTGCAAATTTAAGCAATTTTCAGTCATAATTTCTTTTCCTTCTTTTTTTTCTGATATTGGGACTTGAACCCAAGGGCATTTCACCTTCCTAGTACACCCCAGCCCTTTTTATTTATTATTTTTATTTTGAAAAAGGGTCTTACTAAGTTGCTGAGGGTGTTGCTAAGTTGCCGAGGCTAGCCTCAAACCTGTGACCCTCCTGTATCAGCGTTAGACATTATTTCTTCAAATACTTTTTTCTTTTTTAGTGCTGAAGATGGAATCCCAGGCTTTAAACATGCTAGACAAGTGTTCTGTCATTGAGCAACACTCCTGACCAATTCCTTCAAATACTTGTTTTAATCCCACTTTCTTTTTCTTTCCTTTTAGATTCTCCCCAAAAAAGTAGTATATTTTTGTATGCCCAAAGATCCCCTGAAGCTCTGTTCCTTTTTCTTCCAGCCTATTCTCCTATTCTCTCTCTCTCTCTCTCTCTCTCTCTCTCTCTCTCTCTCTCTCTCTTAGTTATTCTAATTTCTGACAGCCTTGCTTTGCATTAATCAAATCCTTTTCCTGTCTAAAATTTTCCTTCCTTACTAGTTTGTCCTCTGCCAGGTCATGAGGCTAAGAGAACATATTTTTCTTGAAAAGTTTTTCCACATTGGTCTTCTGGGCTGCAGAGATCCATTACCCAGTCTGAGGTATATGAGGCCACAGGAAAACTTAGAGACTTCACTTCTGTACCTCTCTCAGGTCCTGTCTCCCAGCAGGTTTTCACCCTTCTCCCCATGCTTCATGCATGAGGAGAAGCCCAGAGATCTACCCAGCCTGTTGTACTCACTCTTCATCAGACCTTCTGTGAAACAATGAATTGCTTTCCTTAGTTTCTTCATGTAAAAAAAATGCAGATAAAAGGTTCTGAGCAACAAGAAGCATGAGGCAAATGAGAATCAAAAGTACTCTGGAGATGTTGAACCAGTGGACACAGGGATGTGGCACCCAGGAACCTGGATCAGGCTACAGAAATAAGAGCAATGCCCGTGGAGGTGACTTCTGTCCTGCACCTGCCCTGTACAAGGTTAAATTGTCATTGGTTAAGTAATCAATAAAACATATTCACAACAGGGCACCTCTGTATATTACATTTCCAACTCATAAAGAGCATCCAAGAGATGTCTCTGCTTCTCACTAATACCACAGGCCCCACTGTGAGTTCTGGGAGTGACCTTATGACCTTGCAACATGAGATAGGACAAGATGTGGTGTTGTGAAGCAGAACACCACCCAGGGAAATCCACAAGGACAAATGTTCAATCACTCAGTGTTGGCCTCTGAGTCAGTGTCTGATTATAAATAAAAAATAACAAGTCAAAATGTTTCCCATCTCTTCTGTTCTCCATCCATCCCCATTTAGCTTATGATGAATAAGAACTGTGATCAAAAAGAAGGGGATCAAACAGAACCCTGAAAACAGTCATGGATGGAAGAAGCCAGGCACAAAGGTCATATACTGGAACATTCCATATATAGGAAATCTTCAGAACTGATAATCCACAGAGAAAGAATGCACACTGATGGTTGGCAAGGGCTGCAGGGGAGGGTAGAAATTGGGAAATGCTGCCTAATGTTTTACTTTGGGATGATGGAAATGCTTTGGAACTGGATAAAGATGGTGACTTCCATTGTGAATGTACTAAATGCCACTGAATACTTCAGTTTAAAATTGCTGCTCATAGCCACTGATTGGTGGCACATGCCTATAATCCCTGTACGTGGGAGACTAAAACAGAAGAATCATAGGTTCAAAGCCAGCCTCGGCAACTTAGCAAGGCCCTCAACAACTTAATGAGATCCTTTTTCAAAATTAAAAATAAAATAGGACCACACATGTAGCTTGGAGGTAATATTTCCCTGGTTCAATTCTCAGTAACACACACACACACACACACACACACACACACACAAACACACACACAGAGTTGATCCTGTGTTAGGTGAATTTTATATCAATAAGTTGTTTTATAAACAGAGTAGTTGATTGTCATTTACAACACTTTTTATGGAAAAGCACACAGTGAGCTATAAATATTTAGCATGCAATAGAGTTTTAGAATATAAAAAAAAAAAAAAAATCAGGACTAGGGGTGTAGCTCAAAAGTAGAATGGCCCTGGGCTCAATCCCCAGTATTGTAAAAAAAAAAATATGTGTGTTTGTGTGTGTATGTGTGTGTGTGTGTGTGTGTATGTGTATGTATATATATTTGTGTGCATGTGTACATATATATGTGTGTATATATGTATATATGTCAATTACAGAACTAAAAATAACCATAGAAAGAAAATACCAATTACAATAAAAGACTATTAGATAGATTGGTGTTAGCAAAGTTTGCCATGGTAACAAGTTTTCAGGAATAATATAATTTTGTTCCCCATGGTCATTTTGTGGAAAGTGTTGCAAATCAGATCTATGAATACCATTACTGTACTTTCAAAGTCAATTATAAATGTCAACATAGCATATTCAGGGCTATTTGACTCTGATTCTTTAGTTTCTTATCTTATTTATTGAATAAAATCACTAATTCAAAAAGAAAAGAATTAAAGTAGTGTCTTTTATCCTGAATATTTTTAAGAAAGATGGTTAGTACTTAGCAGAGATTTTTGCACTTTAGCTGACATTCTGATTATCTTTCAAAATGCATTTCACTGAATAATAAATGAAATCCTATGTGCATCTCTATGTCTATATGTTTTTCAGTGCTTAATTTACAATGTTTGGGCTTTGATGTTATTTTCTTTATAATAATTTTCACAAAAAGTCAGTGCTAACAGATAGCTTAGTTACTAGAAGATGCTTAAACAAAATGATAATGCAAGACAAAAAACAACAGTTATAAGAAAATGATAAAAATCACACAGAAATGTCAGTCCTTATTTTCTCAGCCAACATGTTTAGTTGTCTCATATAAGAGAAAATTCACCTTGTAAATACCTTGGAAAATGAAGAAATTATGTGAGGGTGTTCACTTAAATAGTGCAATGTCATTGTTGTAATGTCGTCTTCCTTGATCTTGAACAAACACCATTTATTAGTAACCTTTTTGTTGAAATCATTCAATAATTGTGTTATTTCTTAGTTTAAGCCCTTTCTGTTCTTCATGAATGATCCTGCATGGTGGGTCTACAGAACTAGGCAAAAACAGACACAGTCTCTGCCTTCATCAAAACTGAAGTTGGTAGGGAAAATGATGAACCAAATAAATAATCACAATAAAGATGGCCAAGTTCTGAGGATTTTACAGAAAGAATTCACCTGTTTTGATGGCAAGAAAGGAAAAAAAGGAGATCCTTCTGGGAATATTTTGAATTGTTTTTAAATATTACAATTAGAGTAAATTTCTTTAGCTATTCTTATAGGAATGAAGACTTCGACTAAGGCAAATATTTGCCCAGGGGAGTCCAAGATAGCCAAGATATCTGGAGGTGAGGCTAAAAATGTCACTGGGATATTCCATTGTGCAAGTAAGCAAGTATCCAAAGAGCCAGGTGAGCTGAGCACGCTTGGACAAATACACAACTGTCTCCCCTGGCTCTCCATGAGCCTATTTAAGAGGGGAAAAAAAGACATACAGGGTTAGGAATAAAAATGCCATATTATAAATGTCATTAAATAAATAATTCTATAGAACACTATTTAAAATTTTAGAGATAATAGGTGATCTATAATGATACAGAAATGATAAAGATGACCCCAAGAACAACAGGGAAATATCACCTAAGTTTCCAGTAACATCATTTTTCCAAGCCATTTAAAAATTTAATACTTTTTTTTTTGTACTGAAGCCTGAATCTGGGGCATTCTACCTCTCAGTCACACTCCCAGCTCTATTTTATTTTTTATTTTGAAACAGGGTCTCACTAAGTTGCTGAGGCTGGCCTCAAACATGTGATCCTCCTGTCTCAGCCTCCCAAGTACTGGGATTACAGGCATGTACCACTACATCTGGCTAATAATCTTAAAATTGAGGCTAGCATATTACGTACTATGACCATATACCACAAAGATACTGAAAAAAAGAAAGAAAATATAAAAGCTCATTATATCATGGTTATCCAGATAAATATAACTAATAAGGCATCTATCTATCCATCATTCATCTGTGTATTCATCATCTATCCCTATCTATCTATTCTAGAATAAAGTTCCCTATAAGATTTGTTTCATAACTTTATGGGGGCTAAATCACATGATCTATCATTTGACAGCCAGAGACTTAGAAGAGCATCTGGTTTCCATTCTAGTCCAAATCTGAAGCCTGAGAACTAAGAGCACTGATAGAGTAACTCACAGTCCATGGAAAGAAGACAGATATTTTTAAGCAGACACAGAGAGAAAAACATTCCTTCTTCCTCCACATTTTTATTCTATTAAGACTTGCTGGTTGGAAGATGCCCATCCACACTGAGAAAGCCAATCCATTCACTGATCCCACAGCCTAACAAATCAAATGCTAAAATTTCCAGAAACATCATCCCAGATATGCCCAGAAAATACTGTTTTACCACGCATGTGTGCTTCCCATGCTCTGGTTAATTAATACATAAAATAAAGCATTGCAGCCACAATATAGGAAAAATCAAAATATCATGGAAAAGTATTCATTACTAAAAATGGATGAATTAAATTTGCACCAATTTATTGAAAGACCTTCCAAAAAGTATTTCTAACTATGAAATGCAATATGTAGCAAAATATACAGAATATGATCCCATTTTTATGAAATGATAATGTGTTTATATATGCACCTGCATGTTTCCCCTTAAATATATAAGACAGAAAGGTATGCAAACTAACATTTTTAATGTTATATTAGGATGATGAAAAGCAGAAAGATGTTGATTGGGGCACATTTGTTTTAGTGCACATTTATTTCTTATGTCTATTGCTGGTTTTGAAAATTATTAAGATTTATATAGAACAAAAAAATTGAATCTGGCAGCTATGATTTGAATATGAGCTTCTATGTGTACTAAAATTATAATTTGCTATAATTTATCTAACTCTTCCAAACACTGATCTTATTTATAGATCAGAAATAATATTTTCTTCACAGATTGGTTGAAATTAATTAATTTGATAGAGCTCTGTGATTCAAGTTATTCATTTATAAGCAGCTTCTTTCTCAATCTCTGGGCCCAAAGATATGTACATACTATAGAAAATATTATAAAAGATTCAAGGTAATTATAATTATATGACATGTATTAAAAAGATTCAATGTAATTGTAGTAAATGATAGATTTAATTTAATTATTGTTTTAGTCACAATGTGTCTAGTGTTTAAACATGATTTGTGTTCCAGAGGAAGAACACAATTCTTCAAGTCATGAAAGCAACTGGCACTGTGAATGACAGAATATAAAGGAGCTGACTGATCATTCCTCACAGTCAGTGACTGAGACCGAGGAGCCCATGCATTCTTGAGTCAGCACACTCGTTACTGCATGTGAGACAAAAGGCTTAGAACTCTTGAGTTGCACACCCACAAATAGCCACGGATAGCTTCTTTGAAAAAATTCTGTTCACAGCCTAATTAATGCACAGTAACAACAATAAAACTCAACATTTATTTCTTCTATTGCATAATAAAATGTGTAGCATAAAATAATGTTGCTATTTATATTACATTACATTTTTATATATTATAATATACAAAGAATGACCCTTGGGACAACCAACCTTGCTGAGACCTTGATTTTGCACTAATCTCCAGAAATATAAGAAAGTCAATTTCCATTTTTCAAGCTACCCAGTCTGTGGTACTTTGTTCTAACAGTCCTAGAAAACTAATACCATCAATATAATTATGGTCAATCTATTTTGCACAAATTTAGTCTTCATATTTTAAATGGGAAAAGATGGACTTCTTTTTTAAAACAGGTGATAAAAAATACTGGACATGCAGAGAAAAATAAATCTTAATAAGTACTTCACATTTTATACAAGTGTCAAATTAATAATGAACTTACATGAAAAAGCAAAAAGAGTAAAACATGGGGGAAAATTTTCAGTCTTTGTACAAGCAATGGATATATAGGAAACAAATCTTGACACAAAAGCTTGAATTCTACTACTATTGAATAGAATTTGTACATGTAAATTAGATCATGTTGGTAAATAATGTATATATGATTTCTTGTGTATTTCTTCTATCAATTACTGAGAGAAAATTAAAGTCTCCAACTATAATTGTAGGCTTTTCTAATTTTATGTTTATTTCTCAGTGTTTGCTTTGCATACTTTGGATTACTATTTCTGTATATATAGTTAGGAGTATTCCATTTTTCAATAAGTTCACTTTTTATAATAATGTTCTTTATCTCTGTTATAATTCCTTCTCTTTTTGGCTTATAAAATTATTCAATTTTTATAATTCACTGAATATATAAATAAACATAAAATATAGTAGTTGTTTTCCTTCACATACATATATTTTTCTTTTCTTAATTTTTTTTTTTTTTTGGCAGTACTAGGGATTGAACTCAGGGGAATTCCAAACAAACTATACCCCCAGCCCTATTTTTTATTCTTTATTTTTGAAACAGGGTCTCACTAAGTTGCGGAGTGCCTCACTAAGCAGCTGAGGCTGGCCTCGAACGCAAATCCTCTGGTCTCAGTCTCCCAAATGCTGAGATTACAAGCGTGCGCCACCACGCCCAGCTCCTTTCTTAATTTAATATTATTGCTCATTGACTTTTTTCAGCTTTATATAATTTACACAATTCTATATATTTTAAGTATACAAAGTAATCATTTGACCATAGTCAAGTTAATTGGTACATCAATCACTTCACATAGTAAACTTTATGTTTATCATTTTTACTTTGTAAGATAAATTAAGATCTACTTTGATTTAATGTTGCTACTTCACTATTTTTAATCACATTTTCATAGTATAATTTCCATTTTTTATCTTACCAATATCTTCTGAATTAAATATACACACATATATGTATATTTATATTTATATATAAATTCCAAGCAGACAATTTATGTTTTTAAATGACAATAGACTATTCATATTTAAGTAAAATAATGTTTAATATGTTTGGATTTTGCTTTTGTTTGGAATTGGAATACCCTCTAAAGGCCTTGTATCCAGCTTGGAAGGGTTCTACTGGAAAGTTGGTGGAATCTTTATGATTTAACATTTAAAATTTAAAGGGAGGCCTTCAGATCACTAGTGGCATGTCATAAACAAGATTGTGGGCTGTGGTCTCTTCATCTTTTTTTTTTTTAATACTTCTTGGCCATGACATTAGTGGTTTTCCTCCCAGACACTTCCACCATAGTGTACTGCCACTTGCCAAAAACTAGAAGACCAACTGATCAAGTAACCTTTAACAATGTAAGCCAAAATAGATCTATTCTCTTTATAAGCTGATAATCTCAAGTATTGATTATACTAACTGAAAACTGACTAACACAGGAAATTGGCACTAGAATTGGAATGATACTTTGGCATTACAATACACATGCAAATATCAAAGAGCCTTTAGGAATGGTTTATGGGAGGAATTTGAAAAAAACTTTGAGAAGCAGTACTGAAAAAAAAATTAATGAAGACCTTAGAAGATGGAAAGATCTTCCATGCTCTTGGATAAGCAGAATAAATATCATCAAAATGGCCATCCTCCCAAGAGTGATCTACAGATTCAATGTAATACTCATTAAATTACCAAGGTCACTCCTCACAGACATAGAAAAATCAGTCCTTAAATTCATTTGGAACAATAAAAAGCCCAGAATAGCCAAAGTAGTTCTCAGCCACAAGAACCATGCAGGAAGCATCACAATACCTGACTTCAAACTCTACTACAAAGCCACAGTAATGGTATTGGCACAAAAATGGACACAGCATGGTACTGGCACAAAAATGGACACAGACCAATGGAGCACAATAGAAGACTCAGAACCAATCCCACACACCTACAGTCAATTGATTTGTGACAAAGACCAAAAACATACACTGGAAAAAACATAGCCTCTTCAACAAATGGTGTCGGCAAAATTGGTTAACCATATGCAGGAAAATGGAAATAAACCTCACTTTCTCACCCTGCACAAGAGTCAATTCAAGATGGATCAAAGATCTGGAAGTCAGATCAGAGACCTTGCAGCTACTTGAAGAGGGCATAGACCCAACACTTCAACACATAGGTACAGGTAAAAACTTTCTCAACAAGACCCCAAAAGCACAAGCAACTCAAAGGAAGATCAATACATGGGATTGCATTAAACTGAAGAGCTTCTGTGCAGTAAAGGAAACTATCAAGAACCTCAACAGAGAGCCTACAGAGGGGGAGAAAATTTTCGCCAGCTACTCTTCTGATAGAGGACTAATATCTAGGATATACAGAGAACTCAAGAAACTCACAGCTAGGAAAACAAATAATCCAATCAAAAAATGTGAAAAGGATCTAAATAGACACTTCACAAAAGAAGAAATACAAATGGCCAATAAATGTATCATTAGCAATCAGAGAGATGCAAATCAAAACTACCTTCAGATTTCACCTAACCCCAATTAGAATGGCAATCATCAAAAACACAAACAACAACAAATGCTGGCGAGGGTGTCGAGAAGTGGGAATCCTAATACATTGTTGGTGGGATTGCAGATTAGTGTAACCAGTTTGGAAAACAGTATGGAGGATCCTCAAAAGAATGGGAATGAATCTACCATGTGTTCCAGCAATATCACTTCTGAGTATCTACCCAAAGAATGGAACCCAAACTATCAGACCAATACATGTGTATCTATGTTTATGGCCATACAATTCACAGTTGCCAAACTATGGAACCAGCCAAGATGTCCATTAACAGATGAATGGATTACAAAACTATAGGATATGTACACAATGGAATTTTACTCAGTCATAAAGAAGAACAAAATCATGTCATTTGTAAGGAAACGGATGGAACTGGGAAACATTATGTTAAGTGAGATTAGTCAATCACAAAAAGTAAAAAATTGTATGCTCTCCCTAATATGTAAAAGCTAGGGAGAAAGTGGGACATAAAAGGGACTCTAGACAAAGAAGGAAAAACCTTAGATGAGCAAAGAAGGTGACTTAACAGAAGGTGATGGGGAGGGGTGAAGGAAACATCCTAATGCACATGGTGTACTATCACAAACACATCAAAGTCAATCAACTGAACTTGAGAAGGAGGGAGAGGGAGGGAGTGGAGTGGGAATTGGGAAAGGGTTAAATGAGAAATGTGTGTATGCATCCCTTTACCAGCTTGTACCTAACAAAGATGTATGATTACAATGCACCAATAAAAAAAATTTTTAAAAGAAACAGCCTACAAGTCTGTTAAGGCAGACTTTAATAGACAATTATGGTGAAGGCTCAAAAGATTCAAATGCTGATAGAAATGCAAAGAACAAAAGTTATGCCAACGAGTTTCAGATGGAAATGATTTTATTGGAAATTGAACTATTACACCATGGCAAAGAATTTGAGTACAGTTTGTCTGTGCCCTAAGACTTTGTAGGAGGCTGTGCTTAAAGGTGATAGGCAGTTGGGCGTGGTGGCGCACACTTGTAATCCCTGCATTTGGGAGGCTGAGACCAGAGGATCCAGGTTTGAGGCCAACCTCAGCTACCAAGTGAGGCACTCTGCAATTTAGTGAGACAGACCCTGTTTCAAAATAAAGAATAAAAACTAGGGCTGGGGGTATAGCTCGGAGGTAGAATGCCCCTGAATTCAATCCCCAGTACCGCAAAAAAAAAGGTGATAGGCAAAGCAGGGTATGGTGGGCTACAGTGCAACTTCAGTACTTGGGAGGCTGAGACAGAAGGATCTCAGGTTTGCAGCTAGCCTCAGCTACTTAATGAGGCTCTCTGCAACTTAGTGAGACCTTTATAAATAAAGAATAAAAAATAGGGCTGGAGGTGTAGCTTAGCAGTAGAATGTCCCTAGGTTCAATCCATTGTAACCCCCCCGCCACACACACACACACACAGAGTGATGGGATAATTCATCAGGCAGAGCTCAACTGGAAAAGCACACAGGGGCCACTGTAATCAAGGTGCAAATGATGAGGTAGAATAGAAGGAATAAAATTTAAACAGAAAGCCAAGCGTTGTGGCGCACGCTTGTAATCCCAGCATTTGGGAGGCTGAAACCGGAGGATCCCGGTTTGCGGCCAGCCTCAGCTACCTAGTGAGGCCCTCTGCAACTTAGTGAGACCCTGCTTCAAAATAAAGAATAAAAAATAGGGCTGGGGGTGTAACTCGGAGGTAGAACGCCCCTGAGTTCAATCCCCAGTACCGAAAAAAAAAATTTAAGCAGAAAGGAGACAGATTGGGAAGGGAAAGGAAAAATATAGTTTTAAAATCTGGACAGTTCATAATCTCTAACTCCACCCTATAGGGTGTGTCAGTTCTTAGGCAGAAGTCTCAGTGGGCCCACACCCTTGATCTCCCGGATCCTTGGATCCTTGCCCCACTGGAGACTCCTGAGATCCTTGAGGACAAGATCAAACCTCAGGCAGCCACCACCCTTGGTTGAAACTGGAGGAGGAGGAGATCCAGACTTCTGTTGTGGCCATCCCTTCTTGGGAATTCTATATAAGGACTGAAAAGGATGCAGAGGCTCTTTCTCTTGTTCTCTTGGTCCAGAAGATCTCCTCTCATCTGTCTTCTCCCTTACTTTCCTAAATAAACTCTTATCTTTGTCCCTGACTGGCACGTGTTGAAATTCTTTTCACCACGGAGGCCAAGGATCCACGAAAAAGGTATGGTGCTGTCCCCCGACAGGAACAGTTAAGGTTTGGGGCTCTTGAGGATGGACTAAGTTCATTGTACACTGTGAGATGAACATGAGCCTTTGGGGGCTGGGGCAGAATGCTAGTATTTAGATGCTGAATGTCCCCCAAGGCCAATGTGGTAAAGGCATGGTCTCTAGTTTCATGTTAGTGAAAGGTGGCAGGCCCAATGGGAAGCATTCAGGTCTTTGGGGTCTCAAAGGAGACCATGGACCCTCCCCCATATTTGCTTCCTGGCCCTGAGGTGGGACAATAGGAAACTTAAGCATGAGTCAGATATACATGGAGTCTACAATGATCCCAGCCTCAGTGGTATAGAAATGGAAATTTGTTTCAAAGGCATTTAAGGAAAGAGTCTTGTCCTGCTGTAACTGGAAATTCCATACTTACTTATTTTGCCAAATCAAGTAATTTAAACAAGCCTTTGGGAAAAGTGAAAACAAATTTATTAATTTGCCAGCAAATCAGAGAAAGCGATGAGCATATGTTCAAGGAAAAAAACATGATTCTCCCTGGCCAGACAAAGACTGTCCCTTTTAAGAGCTAGCTCATCAGGGTCAGGCAAATATGCCTCTCAGAAAGACACCATTCATGACCACGGTCCATGAGATGAGTTCCTCAGACTCACAGGCACCAGTTTTCACTCCTTGGTCATTACACAGATAAGTGCTTGCTATTCCTTAACAGAGGGAGAAGAAAAGAAAAGAGGAGGGAGGAGGAGAGGAGGGAAGGAAGAACAATGTTAGTTTTGAAACAGGCCATCTGTTAGCTGCCAGAGTTGGAAGCTCCAAAACAGGCCCCAGTACCCTACCATACACTTGAGGTGCTGCCACAAACTCAGAGCAAGTCAATCAACTACAGATCATGGACTAAAACCTCCAAAACTGTGTGAGGGAAAAAAAAAAAAAAACCTTTTCTCTCTATCTTTATTATCTCAGGTGGCTTCTGTTTGCTTTCTATTCATAACATTTTTTCTTTGTTTTCTTGCCTTTTTGATTTTATTTAAATTATTGATAACATTATTTTGATTTTATTTAGTATTTTAACAATTCCATTCTATTATTTTTACTATCATTATTATTATTATTATTGATTATTGTCATACACTTAAAATTAGTGATTTCTTTAATTTTATAATATATTGTAATGTAATTTATATATATATATTATACATACTATATATATAATATATGTAATGTATATATATTTCTCATATTTCTTTCTTGAATTACTGTCTGCGATGTTTAGTTTTATATCCCATGATACCCAGATACCTACTCTATCATTATTCTGAATATTTCTGCAAAGGAGTTTTTTTTATAGCATTAGGATTTTGTCTATGTATTTTGAGCATAGCATATTATGCTCCATAATGGGGGTTGGGTCTTCTCTAATCAGTTGAAGACCTTATAACAATGACTAACCTCTCCCCTACCCCTGCAAAAAGAAATTCTGTTACATTCTGGTCTCAGGACTCAGACTAAAGCTTTTCCCTAAGTTTCTAAATGGCCAGTCTTATCTGCAGATTTTGGACTCATCAACCTACCCAATCGTATGAGCCAATTATTTAATATGTCTCTCTCTCCTTTTATGGACATCTCATTGATCTATTTCCTATAAAACCCTAATATATTATCATATGTTAATATTTCTAGATTTGTTGTAAACCCTTCAACAAGTTTCATTACTTTTTACTTTAAGTACACAGTTATATGTTAAAGAATTAAAAAATAAAACTATATATTTTACTGTTAAAAATGCCTTTTTCCCCCTCTTTAGTATACATCTGTTGATGGTGAGTTCTCTTAACTCTTGTTGGCCTAACAATTTTTAATTTTACCTTAATTTTTGAAAACTAAACTTGCTGGGAAGAGCATTCTAAGTTAAGCAAGTCTATGTTTTCATTCAATATAAGATTATCCTTTCCATGAGCCCCACTCTATGGAGGAGAAGAGTGCTGCCTCCCTCACATTGCTACTTGATGATTTTGATTGTCTCTAAAGGTCTTCATTATTTTCTTTTTGTCTTCAATTTTGAAAGTTTTATTTGGTTGACTAGATATGTATATATGGTTATCATTTACTAGTGTACTAAAATATAAGTAATTTTTACTTCAGTCTTGTATTCTACTACCTTTCCAAAGTTGATTAGCTCTAGCAGTTGTGGTGTGTGTGTGTGTATGTGTGTGTCTGTGTGTCTGTGTGTCTGTGTGTCTGTGTGTCTGTGTGTCTGTGTGATTGTGTCTGTGTGATTATGTATGTGTGTATTTGTAGAATTCTCTCTATATGAGGTCCCATCGTCAACACATAGAGGAAGGTTTTTGTCTTCTCTCTTCTTTTCTAACTTGGATGTTTTTTATTTGTCTGTCTTGCCTAATTTCCTGGGCTAGGATCTCTGAGGCAATGTTGCGCAGATGTTCTGAGGGTGGATTTTCCAGACTCATTTCTGATTCTGGGTAGAAGTAGTCACTCTTTCCTATATTCAGGATGATGTTAATTGTGTATTTTTCACATGTTAACTTTTACTGGGATGAGAAATGTCCTTTCTACTTCCAGAGTGTTGAATATTTTTCACAAATATATCAAGGTCAATCACTAAACTGAACTTGAGAAGGAGGGAAGGCAATGGAGTGGGGTGGGAATTGGGGAAGGGGTTAAATGAGAAATGTGTGCATATATGCCTTTATCAGCTTGTACCTAACAAAGATGTATGATTACAATGCACCAATTATTATATAAAAAATTTTTTTTAAGGCAAGGGGAAAAAAGTTATTGGATTTTTATAAAATGTTTATCTTGTGATAACACTATAGGTTTTGTCTTTTATTTATTAATGCATTATATTGATTTTTTTATACATTGAAGCATTCTTGCAATGCTTGGATAATTCCACCTTGGTCATAGTTTTTAACCCTTTTCATGTTGCTAAATAAAATTTGTAGGTCTCTGTATGTTCCAAGCTCCTGCACTAAGTCCTCCAGACTCAGATCATTTAGATTCTCAACTAACTCATGTAGCTGAGCTTTAGTCAACTGCAGGAGATGCTGTGCTATAGTTTGGGTCTGGAAGGTCCACAAAGGTTTGTGTGGAGGGTTGGTCCTTAAAGTAAGTGTTCCTGCTGAAGCCTTGGGGAAGGTGACTGGATCACGAGGGCTCTGACATCATTAGTGGGTTAATCCATTGGTAGAATCAAAATTTGATGGCATTATTTGGAGTTAGTGGGAACACTAGGAGGGGAGACCTAGTTGGAAGAGATGGATCGCTCACTGGTGATGCCCTGAAAGTATATCTTGTTCCTGGTTCTTCCTCTTCCTCTCTACATCCTGGCAGCCATGAGTTAGTCACTTTGCTCTGTCCTGCCCTCCCACCATGGTGTTCTGTCTCACTGCAGGCCCAAAACAATGGAACCAGTTGACCATGGGTGGAAACTTAAAACCATAATCCAAGGCAAATATTTCCTCTTTTTTTCTTTCTCAGGTATTTTGTTAGAGCAATGAAAAGCTGACTAAAGACACTCTGCAACCAATTAACCAGTTAAGCTGTAGCTGACCAAGTAGTTCCTGTGTCTTTCTTCTGGTTCTCTATCCATGCCATCCCCACATTAACTGGAATTCACTGAACTTCGGCTCCCTTCACCTTATTTGCAAATTTCATGTTGTTTTGTTTTGCTGGAACAAACTCTGTCAAATTTAATTGGTTTAAGAAATTTTCCATTTAACAATATTCTACTGACTAAATTTGCTAGTGTTGTGTTGATATCAATATTTATAAAGGAAAGAAAATTTGAGGTATATTTTCTTTTGATATCTGCAGGTAGTTTTTGTTATCAGAGGATAACGACATGATATAAGTGAAAAATGTTCCCTCCTTATATTGTTTATATTTTTATTTTCTGTATAGTATGATGTTTTAATCTCCTACAATCAAGCCTCTGTAGCTGGGGAGAGACTGTTTTCCACGGGGCTGGAAGGAGCATGCCTCTCAGTAAGCAAACTGGCCGGTCCAGAGCCAGACCTCCTCTGAGTACACTGACTCCAAGACAACAGTCCTCTGCTCTGGTCATTCTAGGGCATGCTCCAGGCACTGGGGGACCACTCCTGAAGCCTTGAGTCCACTGGAAAGATCCGCATCATGCAGTCTTGAGCTGCTTACCTGCCCTGCCTTTCCACTACCACGGGAACTCATACAGGCCATGAGCTGGGTTCTCCCTTCTGCCCCTTTTGCCTCCTGATGAACTTGGGTGTTTTCCCATGGGGTCCTTGGTGGTGACTCTGTAAAATCAGGTAAAATAAATATAATTTTATTGTGGGAGTTTCCAGCATCTTCCCAGGAATACCAAATAAGATGATTCTCTGGCATGGAGCTCTTTGGAAGCTCAAATCCGCTCTTCTCCAGAGAGTGGGAGGATTTTAGTTTACACTTATGTTAGGACTGAGTTTTAAGGCCTCTGTGTAACTGACAAGAGGGTGGTAGTGTTGCAGAAATTCCCTGGAATAATTGACCCAATGCCAGTTAGGGTGGAAGAGAGGAAGTTTTATTACATGAGGAGGTCAGAGGTAGGATCACTCCTAAGAAACTCCACCCCAGCTTTGCATAAGCTCTTATTTTATAGATTTGTAACAAAGGACAGAAGCAGGCAGGCAGGCTTACAGAGTTTGAAACTTGACAGCGATTGAAGTTGGGTATGGGGAGGCAGAAGGGAGAATTCCTGAGGAGGCCACTGACATATATGACTTATGGGTAGTTGCCTGGGGACCTGGCCCCATGCAAGTCATTTATGTGTAGTCACATTCTTTTTGGAGCACTGGGATATGGGAAGAGCAGCCAGAGACATGGAAATAATTTTAGTTAAGAATTTATGCTTAGGACAGGTATAGGGAATTTTCTGCTCCCTCCCCTAGTCTGGTGAGCTGATGCCACTGAGCAGAAAGGAGAGAGAGTGCCTTGCAAATTAATGGGATCTGACCCTCCCTCTTGGTAACCAGGAAACTGGACCAGCCCCAGGAGTCCCTCTCAGAATGTAAACAAAGGACTGATAAGAGAGATAAGACAACTTAATCTAACTGCTTTTCTGCTTCCTAAAACATATGCCCACTAGATGTAATAAATTTTCCTTTTCCTCTTCTTGAGTTAAGTGATCAATGGTTTAAGAAGGTTGGAGTGTCTTTGTTTATGGCTCAGGGGAGGGAAAGCAGTAATTTACTGCTTGGGCCATCAGCCCCTGCTCAAAACGGAGACTTGCATATCTCACTTTCAACCTTGGAGTTTCTTTTTGTCTCAGAAATCAGGCTGTGAAGAACACTCTGGCATCATAGGGAAAGGGGTAATTTTGGCCTTTTATTTCAAAAACTCTTAAGGATCCCTTACAGTAGGAATAGAAAAGGTTGAAACTACAAAGCCTCCTGTCTTTACCTAGGCCCAGCTTCTTTTCTTGAATGTATGCTCTGCATATTGCTGGAAGCTTTCAGTTAACTTCCAGAGTGCTGGAAAGGCTGGTTATGACATGTGAAGCATGCCTTCTCCTTGCTTTTATAGGAGTGTGAATCTCCCAAGGTTCTTATTTTTCTATTACTGCTCATTTTCCTCCGGCCAATGTACCATAACTACAAAAAGGAGACCAAAAAACTCACCAAAGAACAGGATTGCTCTGATATGAATGAATGCTATATTCAGTGATAAAATATATAAGTAATTAAAAAATTACAAAGTATTAAGTACTATTATTAATAAATGCTTATTTTTAATTAGTTAAAAAAAAGTAAAACTTTCCACATGCACCATCAAAATAATATAACTTTATCTAATAACTACATAAATGCTGGGCTCTATACTAGCAGGGCACAGGACAACATGATGAAATAAATGCCCTCAAGACTTTATTCCTGGTCTTGAAGAGGTGAGAGGGGAGGAGGCAAGAGATCCGAGCTCCTCAAAAAAGCTCAGCTTCTCCATTTATTACAGGTTTACAGAATTAAGGCTTGGTTATCACATCATAAATCATCTCTGGCTCAGGGGTAGAGCTTTGGGTTAGGAATGCTTTAGAAGATAAATTGTTATCTGGCAGTTTTTGCAAGAGTGTTGTAGTCTTCAACAATCTCCTTGAGGCAGTCTTTCACCTGCAAGCAAAGCAAGCAAAGGAGGACATAGCTTAGATAGGGAAGGGACATCGAGGTCACTGTCCTCAGTTCCCTCAAGAGAGGTGGTCTTCTGCCAAAGCAAGCAAAAAGCTATAAATCCTTAAGCAAATAGTCTTTAGACTTTAAACAGTTTCCCACATTTTCTTCCCTTTTGTTTTGTAGATATATATCTGATATAGTTCCATGGAAGCCACAAACTTTTCTGTCATCTTGAGGTAATGAATCACGCCTTGAAGCCTTTAGATTTAAGAAGAACAAATATTATTAATATAGCAAGTACTATCCAGGAAACCATGTTTGAGGGTTTATCCTCAGGAGGGACTTCTGTAGGTCCTGTAATACATTAGTTTGAGTTTGTTGCTGTATCATAATTGTTTGATTTTTTTAATGGTGTGCCAAGTTGGTTATGTCTTGTTGAAGATTACCTTGAAAAGCTCCTAAAAGATGTTTTTCTTTTCTTTTTTTTCCCTCTGGACCAATCATGTTGGGTGTTATTATATAGTAAAAGGGTAACACAGATATTGTCATGACCAACATCACAATACAGGCTCTTCCTTTCAAAGAGAGCCTGCCAGCAACACTTTCTGTGACTGCAATCATTAAGACAGATACCAGAAAAGTAATTAGAGTGGCAAGGAATCAGATCTTAATTTGCCTAATTCTGCTTTGAGAATGTGTAATCCTGAGTTTCTTTGCTAAGGGTGTGTGAGATTTAAGACTAATACATAAGGGTGAGGAACACATACTATAATGAAGTCACTAATATTATGTGTAAGGGTCATAGCATAATTGGCAGAAGGAGAATAGTTTCCATGTGAGACATTTCTAGGAAACCATGGAAGTCCAAGCCAATAAACCTCACAATGCCTGGGGCCTATCTGTCCAGTTTCATCTGTCCTGTTTCATTAATTCAAAGGACAGGCCCTGAAAATCTCCCTTCACTCCATGAAATGGTATTACTGCTAGTGGTAGAGAAGCTAGGCTGGTGATGATTACTAGTTAAATGTCCAGAAGGTCCCCAGTTTTGTCTATGACTTGGACTAATAGAGATACATCTAGGGTGCGGTCTACTACAACAGGATGCCCAATCGATCCTTTGGTGGTCGGGCTCCCAAGAAATTTTCATTTTGCATGGTGGAATATTAGGTGGATCATAAGGAAAGCAAACGGAAGTAGTATTTACAGACATTCCTGAAATAAAAGTTAGACTAGCAGGGTCAGAGGACAATGTCTGGTAATGTAAATATCCCGAAATATAAGCTGAGCACAATGGACGAAAGGTAGTATAGATAAGCAAAATCTTTTTGCGGTACTGGGGATTGAACCCAGGAGCATTCTACTTCTGAGCTCCATCCTCAGTCCTATTTTTTGTTCTTCACTTTGAAACAGTGTCTCACTAAGTTGTGGAGGGCCTCACCAAGTAGCGGAGGCTGGCTGTGAACCTGTGATCCTCCTGTCTCAGCCTCCCAAATACTGTGATTACAAATGTGCACCACCATGCCCAGCAAGATAAAAATTTATAAAAACTTATACCATTTATATTTACCTAATTTACCCATTATAAGTTATTTAAGATTATGAAAAGATGTTAAACAAGCATACTTAGCATGTTAAGCCACCTTTCAGATACAATCCTGATTGGCAAGCATCCTGGAAAGAATCATGTTGATAATTTTTAATAACAATTTTTACTCTTATTTTTATCAACAAATTTAAATTAACTTATTTGTTAAAGATTTAAGTCACATGAACTAAGGGACATTTGTTTTTTGGTTTTTTTGTGGAGTTTTTTTTGCGGTACTGGGGATTGAACTCAGGGGCATTCTACCTCCAAGCTATACCCCCAGCCCTATTTTTTTTTATTCTTTATTTTGAAACCGAGTCTCACTAAGTTGTGGAGTGCCTCACTAGGTAGCTGAGGCTGGCCTCGAACCCGGATCCTCCGGTCTCAGCCTCCCGAATGCTGGGATTACAAGCATGCGCTACCATGCCCGGCTGCAAATGTCTTATAGCTTTAATTTGCCAGGCATCTTACTTTTACAGACAGGGTGCTAAACATAGTTTCAGATTTAGAGTCCCAGATATTAAAACACAACCTGTTACATGGAAGCCTATATAGCAGGGTTGTCTGGGGCAGGGTCCACCAATCATCAATGACAATATAAAACAGATAGTTTTAGGTGGCCACATGTCACCATGAGGCTGACTCTACATCAGACATTACCACTGTTTACTTTTTAGGGGAGAAACCCAAACAATTAGATTTTTGAACATTTTAAATTTATTTTTAAAACAAGCCTTTATTGTTTATATTAGGACCAAGCTGAGTAGCAAACTCTAGGTTTTTTGTTTGTTTGTTTGTTTTTAAGGTTTTTTGCCTTTCACTCATTTAACATGTCCCCAAGGCATAAAGTGTTTAGGGATAGCATGATTTAGATTTTCTATAGTCTGAGACATGCATCCCTCGTTACATTTTAAAAGCAGGGGGTGAGCAGGGAACAGGCAAAGGCTTTCCAATTAAAAGGAGTTAGTTAATAGCTGGATGATATAGCATTAAGGATTTCTTTAGTATGTCATCTTTTGCTTTGCTTCATTTTAACTCTTAAAATACATGAAAGGGCAAAGGCTTCTGTCCCAGATTTTACCCTTGAGTCCTAATGACAGAGAATGCCTTTCTTTCTTTCTTTCTTTCTTTCTTTCTTTCTTTCTTTCTTTCTTTCCTTTTTTTCAGTAGCAGCCTCTAAGCAAGGTGGCAAAGCCAATGGAGGTGACAAGAGAAATTTTTCCTCCATGGACAAACAGGATCTCAATTCCAGAGGAGGAGGAGCAGGAGGAGGAAGCAAGTCACCCTCAGATACAGCTGAGGGGTCAGGCTCCTGTGAAGAAAGAACATGGAAAGGTAACTTATCCTCTAGTGGGGCTGGGGGTCTGGCCCCCTGGAAAAAGAATGGAAAGGCAAAGAAGGAGTGTGGAGAGGGCATGGAGCAGCTCTGACTAGCCCCCATATTCTTAAAGCTAAGTTTTCTCTCTCTAGGAACCATGGGTGATACTGACTTATTGTAAAGACCTGTGCTCTCTGTCCAGACTATTATATATAAATATATAAATATGTAAATATATAAATAGCTTATGGGTATAAATATGTAAATATGTAAATAGCTTATGGGTATCAAGGTCACAGACTTCAGTTCCCTCAAGAGAGGCAGTCTTCTGCCATCCTATTCCACCTGTGAGAAGCTCTTTTGTGTGCCTTGCTTTTGTATTCAATAAAAACTTCAGCAACGACACTCATGAGCTTTTAGATGACACGTGTCATTGTTCATCAGTGTTTGATTGCATCTGGGCATCATGGCCGTCAGTGTACACTCTGCAGAAGGGCAGTTCTTGATGCCTGGTGATTCTTTAGTAAGTACAGCAGGATAGTTGTAATTTGAGAAAAAGGCTCAAGTAAAAATTTAGGAGTTTCCATACTGCTTTGTCCAGTAGAACCCTTCTCAAATGACAGTTTTTCTCTCTCTTTACACAATTTTTTAAAAATTGTTCCCAATGAAGCTTTACTTATATTTCCTTTGTGTGATAAAATTTGCAAAAAAAAAAGTGGAAAATAAAAAAATAATTCCTTGATTTCATTAAAAGTGACTCTGCTATTGAAATTGAAATATCATCCAAGTACAATTCAATTCTACATAGAAGAACTACAAAGAAGGACCTCTCAGCTACATTTAAAAAACAATGTCAAGCAATGCCTGTGTCAGCTAATTCCTCAGGTATTACCATGAAAAACAAATATTTAATGAGACAGCAGCACCCCCAGCAAGTGTAAACATTTCTTGTGGTTGCTTTGATTGAAATATTCCAGGACATTTCACACTCACATTCTCCCTGGAATCCATGGACCCCCAGGGGAAGCAGAGCTGGAATCGATGTGAAAGTAGGCTCTAGGATGAATTTGCATTACAAGATCCAGGAAGTTTATAAACATATGGAGCATCTGAAAAGCCTACTTATGCAACAAGTTTGCTCTGGCTTATTAATTTTACAGATATTTGCTTATTTCCATGAAGAGCAATATCCTAATAAGATGTATTATGATATCACTTCTAAGCAGTGTGCTATGGATTCAAAGATTTTTGAGAAAATAACCAAAGAATGAATTCTTGTGTGATATCCACAAACTGCCTGTGTAGATTGCAGGCCTCTTTTTCTCTGTGGATAGGGGCACCCAACATTGAACACATTTGTAGGAATTGGGCACTCTAGGTCTTAATTTCAAGAATGTCCACTGTGTGTATGTTTTGCTTTAATGACAGATTGAGCAGAGCATACCATGTTACTTCCACTGATACTGATATTTTAAGTGAGTTGCACATTCAAATCTAAATTTTTGGAATTCCTAACATCATTATGGATATAATTAAATCAAGTTTGGAGAATTACTGTTTAATTCTGTGGGTGTGATTTATTTTGTATATGTATGAAATTGTTGCTTCTTTTAGCTTCATTTTTATAATTAAGCTTCAGCTCATATATTTTCAGATGAAGATAGTTTAATAATTTCTTCTAAATTTCCAGTAACCTGAAATATTAAGACCTCTAGATATCAAGCTCACTTTTTAAAACTTGATCTAGTTAATCCTATTTTGATTCCTAAGTTGAACCCCAGTACAAATAAGAAAGCCTTTTTCTTTTTAAATTTTGATGACATAAAGAGAATTTTTTGGAGTAATTGGTGCTGCAACTCAGTGTGTGTGTGTGTGTGTGTGTGTGTGTGTGTGTGTGTTGAGAAATGAATGCCCAGGGGATTTCTACCTCTGAGCTATACTCCCAACACTTTTTATTTTGTTTTTTGTGGTTTGTTTGTTTGTTTGGTTTTGGGTTTGGGTTTTTTTTTTTTTTTTTTTTTTTTTTTTTTTGCGGTACTGGGGATGGAACGCAGGGGCATTCTACCTCTGAGCTATACCCCCCAAATTATTTATTTTGAAACAGGGTCTCACTAAGTTGTGAGTAGCCTCACTAAGCAGCTGAGGCTGACCACGAACCCGGATCCTCCGGTCTCAGCCTCCCAAATGCTGGGATTCAAGTGTGCACCACCATACCCGGCCACTTTTTATTTTGAAACAAGGTCATATTAAGTTGCTGAGGCTGACCTTGAACCTGCAATCCTCCTGTATAGTCTCCTAAGTACTGAGATTACAGCAGTACCTCCACTCAATGATAGTCTTTTTAATATAGAAAAAATATATATGTATATATATGCACATTTTTATATATGATAAATATTATATGTATAGATAAGTTTAATTCTCTGCCTCCAATTCTCTGGTAAGTTAAAAATTCTAGAAATTATTTTTTACTTATTTTTCTATTGTTTCCTTAATTTTTTGGTACCATATACATAATCAACTATATTACACTGTTGATATTATTTAAAGAATGAGCTTTCATGCTGTTTTTGTGTAAGTCTGTGCTTTCATATTTTCATTCCACGAGTTTTGCTATGAGCTTTGTAGCCACTAATGTCTAAAGAACCATTATTGATTGACCATGTTTATAGATGAAAGTAGGCCTTGCTGTCTGGCAGGTCAATTGCTTATTTTTGTTTGCAGTCTTGTATCTATACATCCTTCTTTTCTCTTTCACGTCTTTTTTTCAGGATTCATTCACTACTCATGGTGATAGCAAGAGCTATGATGACATTTTGCATTGGTTTTTCTGAGCCCTCGTTTCCAGAGTTATGAGGGGGAAGTCAGGTGTTCCCTGCACACACAGTGGAGGTGCGGAACATGCTGCAGGAAAGCCTCAGATGGGGATGTTCTTCTCCTTAAGGAAGCCAGCAAGCCTACCAGTGGCTTCCTCCAGAGATTCATCCTCTTTATTACCCTAGAAAGAAAGAAAATCTGCTCTAGGGAGAAAAGGATAACAGTACTCCATACACTATCCTTGAACTTTTCACTACAGAGAAAAGGAAAGTCTGACACAAATCAAACCTAGGCTTTAATTATATCTATATTTTATAGTTATTGTAGGTGGCAAAGAAAGAAAATAAGAAACCAGAAGTGTGTGGCATGAACAATTTTTCCTTCATCATTCATTTCTTTCTTTCTTTTTTTTTAATAAACAAGGAGATTTTATTACTAATCCAGGTCAGGATTGAGTCTAACCCAGATTAGGGTTCCACCTAAGTCAGCGGAACCCTGAACCTAGGTTCGTTCAGCCTTATATAGAGGTGTGCAGAGGCAGGGAAACTTTTCACATGCTCCAGAAAGGTAACACAGAGAAAGCACGGGGATTGGTGAAGCCCTATTACCGGAAGTGAGGGTGCTGTCCTATTTCCAAAAGGGAGGGGGCTGTACTGTTTTGAGAAGGGAAGGGGCTGTTCTGTTTTGGGAAGGGAGGGGGCTGTCAACACCCTACATTCTCACCTTTTTCTCTTGTTTATATGTGGAATCTTCCTCATATACTTTATACAAGGTTGGGCAAGGTTTGATACTGTTGTCCGAAGACTGAGTTGCACTGTAGTATGCAAGACCCAAATGTGAGTACGAGTATGAGAATAATCAGTGGCCCTAATGCCAAAGTCCACAAAGACGACGTTGACGAAGTGCAGCACGACCTCCGAGCCGTCAGCGTGAGCTTCAAGGGGTTGTCAGGGTCGGCTGTCACTGCCCACTCCTTTTGGACTCTCTCGATGTCCTTCTCACTGGCCTTCCGGATCTGGGAGTGATGTATTCAGAGTCCTATGTCGTCCACCTTTAGGGCAGTTGGGGTAACAAGGACAACCACGTAAGGCCCTTTCCATCTAGCCTCTAACATCTTATGGTGATGCCGCTTGACACAGACCCAATCTCCGGGTTCTACATCCTGTGGGCCCCTGTAAGGAATTTAGAATCGGCTTTCGCAGCAGGATGGGGGCGGAGAGCCAAACGTGATTTCAAAAGGGGTTAAATTAAGCATGGAAAGTGTGCTTCTGGCCCTGCATAAGGCATAGGGAAGGAGCGTGACCCAGTCTCCGCCAGTTTCTATTGCCAATTCAGTTAAAGTCTCCTTTAAGGTTCTATTCATCCTTTCTACCTGCCCAACTCTGGGGGTTGTATTCACAATGCAATTTCCAATTAGTCCCCAGAGCTTGGGAAAGCCCTTGTATAATTTTACTTACAAAGGAGGGTCCTTTGTCCGACCCTATAGTAATAGGAACTCCATATCTAGGTATGACTTCTTCTAACAATTTCTTTGCTACTATAATAGCCATCTCCCTCTTAGTAGGGAAGGCTTCCACCCACCCCAAAAAGATATCCACCATAATTAGTAAATACTTATACCCATGCTTGCCTGGTTTTACTTCTGTATAATCTATTTCCCAGAACCATCCTGGCCTCCACCCTCTCTCCCTTGTACCTTTGTGTTGGTTAGGCTTTTTCCCTGGTCGCATGACCTGGCAGGCACAGCAGTCCTCAATTATCTCCTGGACCATCCGTTGCTGGTGCCAGAACCATAAGCCAGTTGATTCAAGTAAAGAGAGGAGCTTTTTCTCCAAGGTGTGTAGACTGGTGAAGTTGTTAGATCATGTGTTTTCCCAAATCCTCGGGGAAGAATCTAATTGCCTTCATTGTCCACGTACCATCCATTATGGCCTGACTTTGCTTTTAACTTTTCCTGCATCCAAGCAACCTCTTCCTGGGAATACTCGGGTGAGGGCAGCACAGGATTTGCCCCCAGCACAGACAGTTGTGCAGACATAACATAGGGGGTTTTAAATATTTCTGTTGCTGTAGCAGCTAACCGTGCTGCTTTATTGGCCTCCTAGTTGCCTCTTGCCTATCCCCCTTTTGTTTTGTAAGGAATAAAAATCTTTTCAAGCCAAGCATGGTGGCACACACTTGTAATCCCAGTAATTAGGAGGCTGAGGCAGGAGAATCACAGGTTCATGGCCAGCTTCAGCTATTCAGTGAGGCACTCTGCAACTTAATGAGACCTTGTTTCAAAAATAAAGAATAAAAAATAGAGATGGGGCTGTAGCTCAGAGGTAGAATGACCTTGAGTTCAATCCCCACTACTGCAAAAAGTAATAATAATATTTCTATCAAAGTAGCAAAATTACATAGAAATGTATTATTTTTCATTTTGTAACTTAGCTTAGACATTTATTTTTTAACTGTGTATATGTGTCTGTATGTTCCACTCCCTGAATATTCCCAAGTGCCAGCCATTTTAGATCATATAACTTTTAATTGACCAGGAATCTTCCAGGATATTAAACTTTGTTTCAAACCTACTGTCTGCCATAGAAATAAGCCAATCACTTCAGAGTTGTACTTTCTTTGCCAAACTTTGTTTCAGAATTCTTATCTGTCGTAGAAAATAGCCAACTGCATAAAGTTGTGAGTCAAAGCCCTCACCAATCAGAACAAGGAACAGAATCACTTTAGGGATAAAAGCTGAGTGGACTGCGCACTCAGTGTGCTTGCTTGCCAGACTTTTTGTCAGTTGCACACCCTTCTGAGCAGAAGTCAAATGTCTTACCAAATTACTTTCAATTAAATAAAAACTCATGAGTTTTCATTTGTAGCTTCCCAGGAATCCTTTTCTTTCTCCTGTAAATCCAAATTATGAAGAGTTCTAACATGCACCTGAAACTACATTGTTTCAATATCATTTAAAAAGATTTATAAGATGAAATCAAAGATTCCCCTATAACTGAACTTTTCAATATGCTTGTTCGTTTTTGAAAATAAAACATTAAGCCAATGTCTTCATGAATTCATTAAGAATTCATGAAATCTAAATAACCAGGAGTCCTCTTTGGCATTATCATGGGCAATTCTAACATAAGACCTGAAAAAGGTTTGGATATAATTTTTCAAAATTGCACCTTTAATTTCAAAGATAAGTCAAATTTAGAAGTATTTGCTTCTGTTGTCACAGACTTCAAGCTTAGCTGCCTAATTATTTCATGGTGGAAGGTGACCAAATCCAGAATTCATGTGGCATCCACTGACAGAAGCAAGGAGGTACTGAGCTAATTTTATGAGCTTTGCAATGAACCCAACATCTATATCCAGTGTCATTACTTACTTTTATTTTGCCATAAACTAAAAACAGCATTTTCATACATTTTTCACCATCTCTTTATGATATATTCATATATCTACATATACACACACATATGGCAGTTGTCTTAACTTACTAGCATATAAATACTGATGTACACACTTTGTAGTGACAAACAATAAACAGTATTGCCAATAAATACATATTATGTTTCGAGAATTACATTGAATTTCTACTAGTTAAGCAATTGTTAACTTGATTTCTCACCTTTATATGCTTTGAAATATCATTAATATCTTTTACCACAACAGACTTGTTGAGTTATAATCAAAATACTATAAAAATCTCACCCTTGTAAAATGTAGTGGGTGTCAGTACATTCACACTGCAGTGCAATGATCACCACCATGAAAATCCAGACTATTTTCATCCTCATAGTAATAAGCTCCAGGCCTGCTAGCTGTCATTGCTAATTTAAGCACTTCCTCAGTTCCTGACAGCCACTAACTTACTTTCTGTCTCTGTGGATTTATGCTGCATATTTTAAATTAATGTATCCATTTAAGATATGCTCTTTAGTGACTTTCTTCTAAAAATGGGCTACCGAAATGACTAGACACTTTAAAAAAGAAGAAATCAAATGGGCAACAAATATATGAACAAATGTTCAATGTCATTAGCAATCAGGAAGATGCAAATCAAAACTACACTGAGATTCCATCTAACCCCAGTTAGAATGGCAATCATCAAGAAGTAAAACAATAATAAATACTAACAAGGATGTGGAGAAAGAGGAACTCTTATGCACCAGTATGGAGGTTTCTCTGAAGATTGAGAAAGGAACCACCATATGACCTACCTATACCACTCATGGGTGTCTTTTGAAATGAATGTGGTCAGAATATTATAATGATACATATATAATCATGTTTATAGCAGCACAATTTATAATATCTAAATTATGGAACCAAAGTAGGGGTCCTTAAATAGATTAATGGGTAAAGAAAATGTGGTATTTATACAAAATTGAGTAATATCCATAAAGAAAAATAAAATTATGTCATTTGAAGAAAATGGATAGAACTAGAGAATATTATACTAAGTGAGATTAGCCAGTCTTAGAAAGTGAAAGGTCATATGTTTTCTTTTATATGTGGAAGCTATCAAACAAACAAAATAGTGCCTCCGTTTCTAGAGGCCAAACAATGGTTTTTCCCCTTAAAGTGTGTGTTTCACTAAATGAAATTATTAACACAACTGCTCTGTGCTACTGTGCTTTCCTAGTCATAGGCAGTGTATACTGTGGCTCTACAGACATTCCCTGGAGTCTCACTAAAGAATGTGCACTAATCATTAAAGAGAACTGGGAAACAACTTTTTTCTTCAAAGTCATCATAACAACATGAGAAATGAGCCCCTGAAGACCTGTCCCTAAGAAGTAACTAAAATCTAGTTTCATGCTTTACAGATTTCCCATGTGATGACTGGTTTTTAGTTTAAATAAGTAAAAAGCAATTTAAAGCTTCAAAGCAGAAAGCTCATTCTCCAAATTCCTGTATCCCTTGAGTCCTGGAAGAGACCATGATAAACATATCTACTATTTACTTATTAGTTCTGGGACAGTTTTTTCCCCTCAAAAGATTCTAAAACTCAGGCATGCAAAGAAATGAATGAATGACTTATATTCAGCACTTAAAATGGAAGAAAACAGAAAATAATTTGCTCATGAATTATTAAGCACTTGGCAGCCATGTAAAAAAAAGTATCTCAGCCTAGCTGTATACCTGACAGGTAACTTTTAGAAGTAACTGTGATTTCACCTGACCTGTTCTACTCACCCATAAGCCACTTTTCTTCATGCCCGATGTATTATAGACATGGAAATCATGTGACTTCACAGAGACTGCTACTCAGATTGATAGTGATGAGTTAGCTGTCATGTTTGTTTTTGTTACTTTTGAGATTTCCCTGTTTAGAGTCTCTGCTTTATTAAATGTCTAAAAGACATGAGTGCACTTAAATAGTTGTTTCATATTGTTGTTGTTATTATTTTATTTTTATACTTTTACTGGTGCATTATAGTTTCACATCATAATGTAGTTTATACTGATAGTGACATACATGCACACAACAGCTGGTGGACTTTCCCCTGGCTCAATCCCTTTTCTCCCCCAGCTTCCTCCCCATACAGAGACTGAAACTGACATTGGTATTCTCATAATATGTACTCAATGTGGATGGAAGTGATTTCTTTATTGATTCTCCCTCCGCTAGACTACTTCCCTGGCTCCATTGCAATTTCTCCCCCAGGATCTAAAGTCCCTCTCATATCCTGATTACTCCCTAGATCACATATGAGAGAAAACATACATCCCTTCACTTTCTCTGATTAGCTAATCTCACTTAACATAATGTTCTCCAGGTACCTCCATTTTTCTGCAAATGACATAACCTGGAAATTAGACCAGATAATTTGAAGTTACTAGAGGCGGGCATAGATCCAACACTCCAACACATAGGCACAGGTATAAACTTCCTCAATTAGATCCCCAAAGCTCAGGAAATTAAAATAAAAATTAATAAATGGGATGCATTAAACTCAAAAAGTTTCTTCTCATCAAAGGGAAATATCAAGTGTCTAAAGAGAAAGTCTACAGAATTGAAGAAGATATTTTGTAGCGTTCCACGCAACGGATGTCTCGTCCCATGCCACATGGTAGGGCAAAGCAGACCAACCGCTTTGCCCATCGGGGCCGAGCGAGAGGGAGAGTGTCGCGGCCGGGCCCACCACCCTGGGGAGTCAGGGAAGCCCCCCAAAAACCAGCACCGTCCGGGAGTCCAGTCAGCGGTCAGGCAGCGCCGCCGGAACTCAACTTTATTGGAACACACAATACAATATATGGGCAGGTCAGGTAGGGAGGTGAAGCTGGGGAGGGGGAGCCAATGGGAGCAGATCTCGTCACCTATAGCTGCGGGGGAGGGAGGTAGGCCTCTCCTTGACCCACCCACTGGCTTCCCTAGGTCTAAGGGGTCAGATTTCACCAAGAAAGGTCAGAGCCTGTAAGTGCCAAATGCCACATAACATGAGCAATACCTACAATATTTGCCTGCTACTCCTCTGACAGGGGACTAAAATTTAGAATATACACAGAAATTAAAAGAGAACACTAAAATAGCCTAATCAAGAAGTGGGCAATTGAATTAAATACATACTTCACAAAAGAAGAAACACAAATGGCCAATAAATACATGAAAAAAAGTTCAACATCAGATCCCTCTAACCCCAACCATCGAGAAGTCAAACAATGAATGATGGCAAGGATGTGGAGAAACAGAAATTCTTCTACACTGTTGGTAGGATTGCAAATTAGTATAGCTGCTATGGAGATCAGCGTGGAGAGTCTCAGAAAACTGAGAATGGGTCCACCATATAATCCAGCTATACCACTTTTGGGTATCTTTCCAAAAGGACTGAAATCAGAATATTATAGTAAGGTATTGATATCTATGTTTATAGCAGCACAATTCATAATAGTCAAATTATGGAACCAACCTAGGTATCATCAACAGATGAATGGATTGCAAAATTATGGAATATACACAATGGAATTCTACTCAGCAAGAAAAAATAATAAAAGTATTTTATTATTATTTTGTGGTATTAGGCTCAAACCTATGGACTTTCTACATCAGAGCTATATCTCAGCCCCATTTTATTTTTTATTTTGAAATAGGCTCTTATGGAGTTTCTGAGGCTGGCCTTGAACCTGTCCTGCAGTCTCCTTGTCTCAACTTCCCAAGTACTGGAATCATAGGTGTGGACCACTGTGCCTGACTCATATTATATTATTTTGTAGGAATCAAAGCTAGCACCTATAGAGCAGTCTTGTAAGCTCATTGTAAGAGGAAACATATTTCATTCTCATGCAATCAATGCTGAAAATATCAATCTCCATTTTTGCAAATGTGGAAATTGATCATCCAGAATGACTGACTACCTGAAGTCATTCAGAAAGTGAGTGATGAGCCAGCACCAGAGCTCTCAGCTACTGAAATGTATGCTTCTGAGACATCCAAGACATTGTGAGGATAGTAAGAAGAGTGCTCCATGAGTGCACAGTTTAGCACATGCCAAGGACTTCACCTAAAGAACTGCTCTGCTTCACCCTAATGTCGAACTCTGTATAGTTTTGCCAAGACACTCCTGATGATTTTCTAGAATCTCCCTCCCCATTGAGGTAGTATGAAGGACCATGTGCCATTAACGGTTTCTTGCTTTGCTCAGCTGCTGAGCTTCTCAGTTCTCTGGACAATATAGGGAATTCAAGACTGATCTATCTCTCTGCCAATCCAACAAACTCTAGTCACATTAGCTTCATCCTCATTTTCTGTTGTTCCATTATGATAACAATTTGAATAAATCTCAAAGTAATAACATAACATAAGCATAACAGAAACAACCAACATTATATATATTATATTATTAATATTATATATATTATATTATATATTACATATATTATATATATTATGTAATATATATAATATATCTATTCCATTTATGCAACATTTTTGAAATGGCAAATTTTAAAATACAGAACATATTGGTGATTGGGGTTAGGGATGAGGGTGAAAGAGGAATAAGTATTGTTTGAAAGTAGTTTAGAAAGAATTAAAGAGCCCTGTTTTTAGCTACTTGAAAATGCACCTGTGATAAGATTACACAGACACACAGGAGAGCCCCTATAAGGCTGGTGAATCTGAATTGAACAAGCCCTTGGACTATATGAGTGTCAACCTCTTGTTTAATCATTGCATTTAGGTGAGATGTACAATACAGGACAACAGGAGAAGGGCACCAGGGACCCATAATATGGGACAACTGGAAGGGGTACCAGAGACCTATAATATGGAAAAATTGGTAAAGCATACCTGGACCTAACTCTGCATTTTCTCAACTTCTGGTGAGTCTACAGTTGCTGCAAATTTAAAACTTATTGCAAGCACAGGATTGGAATAGTTTTACCATACAACACTAATAAGAAGAAAGCAAGATTGATTATTTGAGAAGCTGACAAGAAAAACAAGAAATTGTATATTTTAGAAGTAGATGGTCATTTTATGAGGGAAGGGCTGATATGTCAAGAAGACATAACAATCCCAGTTTTTAACATGCAGCCAATAACAAAATATTAAACCAAAGAAAGATAAATCAGAGTTAGACAAGACGACAAATGCAAGAGTGAATTGTAACATACCTTCTCAAATATTGACAAATCAAAGTAAATAAAAATAAATATTTGCATATTATAATCTGATAAGACCTAGCTGATATTTGCAGAAAAGGGCACTCAAATCTAGATTTATTTATTTTTAAGAACACATGACTTATTAGTGAAACAAAACTTACTAACATTATGAAATGAGGGAACACATCAGTGCGACAGAGGAGAGGCAGATTCAAACACAAGTCAGTAGAGAAAGTGCATCTTTTCAACAAATGGTTCTAAAATCATGAGCTTCCATAGTAAGAAAAAAAGAATCCTGACTCAGGCTTTGCATCTTACATAAAAATTAACTCAACTGGGATCAGACTTAAGTGAAAATACAAAACTTTGAAATTCTAAGAAGATAACAAAGGAAAAAATATAAGTGACCTGATGCTTGGTGAAAATTTTTTAGATACAACAAAAACATGATCCATGAAAGAAAAAAGGCAATTTGAACTTCATTCAAATTAAGAAATTCAAGCCGGGCATGGTGGCGCAAGCTTGTAATCCCAGCATTTGGGAGGCTGAGACCAGAGGATCCGGGTTCGCGGCCAACCTCAGCTACCTAGCGAGGCACTCCACAACTTAGTGAGACCCGGTTTCAAAATAAAGAATAAAAAATAGGGCTAGGGGTATAGCTTGAAGGTAGAACGCCCCTGAGTTCAATCCCTAGAACTGCAAAAATTAAATAAATAAAAAATTCACAGCATTCGGGAGGCTGAGACCGGAGGATCCGGGTTCGCGGCCAGCCTCAGCTACCTAGTGAGGCACTCCGCAACTTAGTGAGACTCGGTTTCAAAATAAAGAATAAAAAATAGGGCTGGGGGTATAGCTCAGAGGTAGAATGCCCCTGAGTTCAATCCCCAGTACCGCAAAAAAAAAGAAAAATTCAGTTATATGAACATAATTATTAGTTCTCTTTCACATACATCTCTCCATTCTGTTGCGTGTTATATTACCTATGTAATGCAATGTATTTTAAGTCTTTTTTGTGTAGTGTTTCTTGGTTTAGATATAACATATATACAAAATGCAGCTATGCTGTGTAAGGATGTATAACCTAAAATATAAGATACATACAATGTTACAGATAGAGATGATAATATCTAACCATATGCCATATACACAAAATAGACCTGAAATAAAGTGTAGTACATAGGTAATATAACCTACAGCAGAATGGAGTGATGGGTCTGTGAGAGAGAACATTTAATCTAATATATAACATACATACAGTACACCATGCTATGCATCCAACACAAAAAATAGACCTGAAATATATTGTAGTACATATACAACACAAAGGAGCAGTGTGTGTGTGAGAGAGAATATATAATCTAATACATAAGATACGTAGAGTGTTACAGCTATAGATGATAATAGCCAGCCATACACCTTATACACACAACAAACCTAAAATGTAGTGTAATAAAACATAGGTAATATACAACAGAATGGAGCAATGCATGTGTGAGAGAAAACATATAATCTAACATGTAACATTCCTATAGGGTTAAATCTATACATTAAAATAGCTGAACCATGAAACCATACAAACAAAATAAAGAGTGAGGTGTTTGAGAGTGAACATATAATATAGGACATAACATACATAAATAGTACACCTATAGTTCAAAATAACTAACCATATAACCTATACACAAAATAGGATGAAAATATATTGTAAAACATAGGAATTTTCTACAATATTTTCTAATATATATGTTGTAGAAAATGTATATGATATATATATAATTTTATGTTAAACATTCTCTGTCATATGTTCTACAATATTTTCTACTATATATAGCATATATATATATATATGTTATGTCAAATCTTCTCTGTCATATGTTCTACAATATGACAGGAACATACGACAGAGAAATATTGTAAAACATATGACAGAGAATGTTTAACATAACATAGAAAGAATGTCACAGCCATAGAACACAACAGCTAAACCTTGCAATCCTAAACTCAAAATAGACCTGAACTATATTATAATGCATAAGTAATATGACATACAACAAAATGGAGAGATGGGTCTGTAAATGAGAACATATAATCTAATATATACATGCATACAATGGTACAGATGTAGATGACAATAGCTAAACCATGCAACCCTACACACAAAATAGACCTGAAATGTATTGTTATAGAAGTAATATGACATACAACAGATTGGAGCGATGTGTGTGAGGGAGAATGTATAACCTAATATAGAGCATACATACCACATTACAGATCATCATAGTTGAAGCACCCAACACTGTGCGCAAGATAGACCAGAAACAGAGTGCTAGAGATAATTTAACATACAACAGAATGGATTGATGTGTGTGACAGAGAACATTTAATCTAATGCATAACATATAAAGAATGTTATAATTATAGAACATAATAGCTAAACATGGAATCCTAACACAAAATGGACATGAAATATATTGGAGTTCAAAAGTAGTATAATGTACAACAAAACGGAGCGATGGGTCGTAAGTGAAAATGTATAACCTAATACAGAATGCACATACAATATTACAGTTATAGTTGATAATAGATAAGCCATACAATCCTACACACAAGATAGGCCTGAGGTATATTGTTACATTTGCAATTTAACATACAGCACAGTGCAGTAATTTGTCTGTGAGACAGACTGTATAATCCAATATACAACATACCTACAAAGTTACAGCTATACTAGCTAAACCATGCTACCCTGTACACAAAACAGTCTGGAAATATACTATACTACATAGTTAATATAATACACAACACAGTGGACCAATGTGTTTGTGATCTAAAACAAAACATACAGAGAATGTTACTGCTATAGGACATAATAGCTAAACCATAAAAACTTATACACAAAATAGACCTGAAATATATTTAAGTACATACAAAATACAACACAAAACATAACAGAGCAATGGTGTAAGAGAGAGAACATATAATCTTATTTATTACATATACAGTGGTACAGCTATAGATCACCATAGCTAAACCATGCAAACTTATACATAAAAAAAACTTGAACTAGCCGGGCGTGGTGGCACACGCTTGTAATCCCAGCATTCGGGAGGCTGAGACCGGAGGATCCAGATTCGAGGCCAGCCTCAGCTACCTAGTGAGGCACTCTACAACTTAGCAAGACCTGGTTTCAAAATAAAGAATAAAAAAAAATAGGGCTGGGGGTGTAGCTCGGAGGTAGAATGCCCCTGAGTTCAATCCCCAGTACCACAAAAAAAAAAAAAAAAAAAAAAAAAAAAAAAAAAAAAAAAAAAAAAAAAAAAAAAAAAAAAAAAAAAAAAAAAAAAAAAAAAAAAAAAAAAAAAAAAAAAAAAAAAAAAAAAAAAAAAAAAAAAAAAAAAAAAAA
>PVLC010009114.1:0-19313 GCA_004027655.1 Graphiurus murinus | reverse complement strand
ATATAGAACAGAATGGAGCAATGTTTAGTATTTAAGAGAATTCACATAGTAAAGGACAGGCAATGTTACAGCTATAGATGATAATAGCTAAACTCTATACATGAACATATACATACAAAACATAAGCATACAATAGTATGTAGCTATGTCATGTGAGAGAACATACAATCTAAAACATAACATACATACAATGTTACAGCTAGATCATAATAGATAAACCATGTATGTAACTTTACACACAAAATAGACCTGAAAAATACTGTGTAACATCGGCAACATACAACAGAATGGAGTGATGCAATATATGTGTGAGAGATAACATAAATCTAATATGTAACAAACATGCACTATTAGTGCTATAGATGACAATAGCTAAGCCATGTAACCCTACACACAAAATAGACATGAAATATATTATAGTATAAGCATAATACAGATGATAATCCAAACCATGCAACCTTACACACAATAAATAGACCTGAATTATAGAGTCACACAGAAGTAATATCACATACAACAGAATGGAGGTATGTGTGTTTGAGAGATAATGTATAATCTAATAGGTAACATACATACAGTGTTAAAACTATAGATCATAATAGCTACGCCATGCAACCTTATACAAAAAATAGACCTGAATTATATTGTAGTACATAGGCATTATAACACAACAGAATGGAGCGATGTGTGTGTGAGAGACAAAATATATAGTCTAAAACATAACAAACATACATTGTTATAGCTATAGATTATAATAGCTAAACCATGCAAACCTGCACCAAAATAAACCTGAAATATATTGTGTTATAACAGAATGGAGTGATGTGTGTTTGAGTTTGAACATATAATCTAGGATATAACTATATACAACAGTACAGTTATAAATAAAAAATAACTATATGCCCTATACACAGTATAGAACAGAAATACATTGTAGTATATAGGCAATATATAACAGAATGGATCAATATGTGTGTGAGAGAGAAAGTATATTCTAATGCATAACATAAATATGTTAGCACTACTGATAATAGCTACACCATGTACACAAAATAGATATGAAAATATTATAGAACATAGGTAATATAACACAACAGAATGAAGTAATGTGTGAGAGAGAATGTATAATATAATATAAAACATTTGTACAATATTACAGCTATAGATCATAATTGCTAAACCATGCAACCTTACACAAAATATAGACCTGAAATATATTGTGTTGTAGGTAACACTAAACACAAAATCAACCTGAAATATATCAACCTGAAATTGTCACATTTCTTATATAATGTACATCACAGTGGAACAATGTGTCTATAAGGGAGAATTTATAATCTAATATATAACATGCATACAATGTTTCAGTATAGATCAAATACCTAAGCTATGCAAGCCTACATATAAAATAAACCTGAAATATACATAGGTAATGTAACATAGAACAGAATGAAGAGATGTATGTTTCAGAGATAATGCATAATCTTCTATTATACAGTGTTACAGCTATAGATCATACTAGCTACACCATGTAACCGTATACTCAAAATAGATAGACCTGAAATATATTGTAGTACATAGGTAATAAAACAGGACAGAATGGAGTGATGTGTGAGAAAGAATGAATAATCTAATACATAATTTATAGTTCAAAATAGCTAATCATACATGCTATACAAAAAATAAATCTGAAATATATTGCAGTACATAGCCAAAAGGAAATATGACCAAATGGAACCATGTGTATGAGAGAACATATAGTCTAATATATAACATACAATCGATAGCTGTAGATAATAACCCATGAAATCTTACACAAAATAAACCTGAAATATATTGTGTTATACATGCAACAGAAAGGAGTGATGTATATGTAAGAGATAATGTATAATCTAATACATAAGATACATACAATGTTAAAGATATAGATAATAGCTAACTGTGCACTCCTATAGAAAAATAGACCTGAAATTTATTGTTATAGTAGTTTACATAATCTAGAACAGAATGGAGTGATGTGTGTGAGAGAACATTTAATCTAAAACAAAATATGCAAAGAATGTTACCGCTATAGAACATAATAGCTAAACCATAAAAAGATACACAAAATAGCTCTGAACTATATTGTAGTGCATAGGCCATATTAGGCTCAACAAAATGGAGCAATCAGTGGGTGTGTGAGTGAGGATATATAATCTAACATATAACATACATATGATATTGTAGATATAGATGAAAATAGCTAGGTCATGCAACTCTACACACAAAATAGACCTGCCGTATATTGTAGCATTTGTAATGTAACATATAACACAGTGAAGCCACGTGTCTGTAAGACAGAATGTATAATCTAATATATAACATATTTACAAGGTTACAGCTATGGATCATAATAGCTAAACCATACAACCCCTATACACAAAATACACCTGAAAGATATTGTAGGACGTAGGAAGTATAACATAGAATGGAACAATGTATAGAAGAGAGAGAATGTATATTCTTATACATGACATACACAGTATTACAGCTAGAGATTACCATAGCTAAACCATGCAAACCTATACATAAATAGACCTGAAGTATATTGTAGTGTATAGGTAATATATAAAAGAATAGACAAATGTTTAGTATTTAAGAGACAACATATAGTAAAGGTCATACAATGTTACAGCTATTAATAGCTAAACCCTATACACTAAATAGACCTTTAGCATAGTGAAGTACAGATGTAATATAACATAAAACAGAATGAAGAGATGTGTGCTTGACAGATAACATATAATATATTATGTAACATACAAACAGGGATATAGTTTTAGATTATAATAGCTAAAACATATAACCATATACACAAAATAGTCTTGAAATATATTGTAGTACTTAGGTAACATAACATAGAACAGAATGGAGCAATGTATGAGAGAGAACTTGTATAATCTTCCACATAACAAACATAAAATGTTTTACTTCATAACAGCTAACCCTATACACAAAATATATATGAAATATATTATTGTGCATAGGCAAAAGGACATACAACTGAATGAAACAAATGTATAGTCTAATACATAACTTATATACAAGGTTATAGATATAGTTCTAAACCATGCAGTCCTATACTCAAAATAGACCTGTGTATTGTGTTACATAGGTAATATAATATACCTATTGGAGTGAAGTTTGCTTGAGAGAAAACTTATAATCTAGGATACAACATACATAGAATGTTACAAGTATAGATCACAATAACTAAATGATGTAACCCTACACACAAATCTACCTGAAATATATTGTAGCACATAGGTAATATAAAACAGAATGGAGCAATGTGTGAGAGAGAACACGACACGCACGACGGTATAGCCATACAGCATAGTAGCTGAACAATGCAACCTTACAAAGTAGACCTCAAATATATTGTGTTATACATGTAGTATAACTACAACAAAATGGAGCAATGTGTATGTGAGAGATAATATAAAATCTACTACATATGATTTAAAAAATGTTACAGGTATAGAACATAATAGGTAGGTCATGTAACTTGATGCACAAAATAGACCAGAAATATATTGTATCACATAGATTATATAACACAAACCAAAATGGAGGGGTGCGTGTATAATCTATCATATATCTATTTAGATTACACTTAATAGCTAACCCATGCAATACTACACACAAAGTAGATGTGAACAGAATGGAGCAATGTGTGTGTGTGTGTGTGAGAAAGAACATATAATCTAATATATAACATAAAAATGATGTTACATCTATATATCACAAGAGCTAAACCATGCAATCTTACACACAAAATACACCTAAAATATATTGTGTTACATTGGTATTATACCATATAACAGAATGGAGCCATGTTTGTTTGAAACGAATAAATAATCTAAGACATAACACACACACTGTAGAGATATGAGTCAATGTAATTTACCATACACCTTATAAACAAAATACACTGGAAATATATTGTAATACAGAGGTAATATGACATAGAACACAATTGAATGATGTTTATTTAAGAGACAACATATACTCGAAGACATGCAATGTTACACATATAGATGATAATAACTAAATTATAGGTCATAATAGCTAACCGTACATCCAATACACCAGATAGACTTGATATATACGGTAGTACATAGGTAATATAGCACTCAGCAGGATGGAGGAGAGTGTGTGTGTGTGTGAGAAAGAACTATGAGCTAACACACAATGTGACAAGTATAGATTACAATAACTGAACCATGCAACCCTACACACAAAATAGACCTAAAATATGTTGTATTATAACATACACCACAGTGAAGTGATGTGTCTGTGAGAAAGAACATAATAGACCTAAAATATAAGGTTACATTTGTAATATAACATATACCACAGAGAAACGATGTGTCTGTGGCAGAGAATGGATAATCTAATATATAACACACCTACAATGTTGCAGCTATATTGAATATATGTTATGATTCATATATCTAGATCATAAGAGATAAACTATGTGACCCTAGTCACAAAATAGACCTGTAACACAGATGTTGTACACAGGTAATATAACATACAATGCAATGGAGCAATGTGTATGCCAGAGAGAAGGTATATATCCTATACACAAAAGAGTCTTGAAATATAGTGTAGTATATAGGTGATGAAAGATACAACCAAATGTGATGATGTGTGTGTGAGACAGAACATACAACAGAATGTAGTGATGTGTGTGTGAGAGATAATATGTGACATACATATGGTATTATTGCTATATATAATAACAGCTAAATCATGCATCCCGACACAAAAAAATACACCTGAAATATATTGTGTTACATTTATAATATGACCTACAGCAGAATGGAGCCATGTTTGTTTGAGAGTGAACTAATAATCTATATATACAATGGTACAGCAACATATCAAAATAACTAACCATACATCCTACACAAAAATAGAATGGAAATATATGGAACTACATAGGTAATACAACATCCAACAGAATGGAGTTATATGTGTATGAAAGAATGTATAACCTAATATACAATGTACAATGTTACAGCTACAAATCAAAATAGTTAAACCATAAAACCCTATTTATAAGATATACCTGAAATGTAATGCAGTGCATAGGTTTTATAAGGTGCAACAAAATCGAGTGATGGGTTCATGCATGAGAACCTAAAATCTAATACAAAATGTACATAAAATATTACATACTACATAAGATACATTCAATGCTACAGATATAGATGGTGATATCCAGCCATATTCCCTATACTCACAATAGTCTTGAAATACATTGCGGTCCTTAGGTAATTTAAACAAAATGTTGTGATATGTATATTTGAGAGAATATATTATCTAATACAAAACAAACAAAATGTTTTACGTATAGTTCATAGTAGCTAACCATACACCCCGTGCACAAAGTCGATCTGAAATACATTGTTGTACAAAATATATTGTAGTACAAAGTAACATAAAACAGAATGGTATGTGTGTGTGAGAGAGAACATATAGCCATACATACAGTTTTACAGCTATAAATCATCACAGCTAAACCATACAACCCTACACACAAATCGTACAACCCACACACAAACCATACAACCCTAATCACAAAATATAAATGATATATATCACTCCATTACCTATATAACACAATATATACCTATATATAAATGATATATATAGGTATATATTGTGTTATATAGGTTATGGAGTGATATGTTTTTAAGAGAAAAGGTATAACTAGGACATAGAAATTTACAGCTATAAATAAACACTAACCATAAATCCTATACACAAAATAGATACAGCCTATAATCTAATACATAACATACATACAATGTTAGCCTCGTAGATAATTAGACGATTATAGCTTAACCATTCAACCTTCTACACAAAATAGACCTGAGATATATTGTGGTATATTTCTAATATAAGATAAACAGAACGGAGTGATGTGTGTTTGAGAGCAAATGTATAATCTAGGACATAACACACATGCAATGTACACCTACAGATCATAATATCTATGTTCCCTATCCACAAAATAGACCTTAAATATATTGTATTACATAGGTATTATAAAGTAAAACAGAATAGAATAATGTGTGTGAGAATGTATAATTTTATTCTTAATATATGCATAGTATTATAGCCATAGGTCATAATAGCTAAACCATGAACCCTACACAGAAAAGAGATGTGAAATACATTGTTCTGCATGGGTAATATAACACACAAGACTGTGGAGCAATGCATGTGAGAGAGAGATTGTATAAGGTAACACATACATAAAATGTTATAGCTATAGATCATACATAATAGCTAAATTATGCAACCCTCTACATAATATAGTCCTGAAATACCCTGTCTTATTAGGTAATATAACACGTGAAGAAGGGAGCAATGTCTATAGGAGAGAACATATAATCTAATACATAATCACCTATCCACCTACCTATACATCCTCTGAACCCATTGCTTCATGTGTAAATTTTGACAGAGACAGCATTTCAAAATCCTATTACAATTTATCTTGGAAGGCAGTTGTTCGTGTTGTAAAAATATATGGGAATATAACTACTAGGAAATGGGAAGAGTTGTAGAAGAAATGCTTCATAAAATACTGCTGATTCCAAGAATGACAAGACATGGAGGACAAAGGATTAATTTTTAATTTAGAATTCAGATATGTGTCCCATCTATAGCATAGAAAGCCATGTGAGTGTCATTTGATTTATAATATGAAATCGATTTGAATTTCCCTGAAAACTGTGAGTTAGTACTAAAACCAACACAAAATTACCTTTACATCTGCTTTGTCTTTAGTATTCAAGATGCGGTCAAAAACCTTGAAAGGTTTTGTATCCACTATTTCACTGATGGGAAAAAGAAAGATACTCTAGGAAGGTGAGAATGTCTCAAAGCAAACATGACAGTTTGTACAATATGAAACAATGTTATTATAGAAAAATAAGTAGGTTAAAATATGCTACACTTAAAAATCAATGTTTTCCTATTTTTTAGAATTATAGGCACTCCTTTAATGACTTTTTTGTGCATAAAACATGTTAGCAATTTTTCTACTTAATGTCAGAAAGAAATAAGGCTTTCTTACAGACATATGATAATGATACTCTCCTGGAAATTGGTTATAGCTTACTCAGTCTCTAGAAACTCGTGTGTGTGTGTGTGTTTATGTGACATAAATTAAGGGAGACAGAGAGAGGGAGAAAAAGAGAGAGACAAAGAAAGACTTGTTAACATTTTGCAATATCCACCAAATTTTAGTTTTCCATACAAATTGTGAAGAAAGATAATACAGAATTAAATTTTACTAGCCAGGCATGATGGTGTACTCCTGTATTCCCAGTACTTGGGCTGCTGAGACAGGAGGACCTCAGGTTTGTGGTCAGCCTCAGCAAGCTTAGTGACATCCTGTTTCAAAACAAAAAAATAAAAAAGGTTAGGGGTGTAGCTCAGAGAGAGAATTCCCATAGTTTAATTCCCAGTAACACACACACACACACACACACAATTTTTCTGGCTTTTATTTGAATATATGTAGAAATTCAGTTATAAATGGTGTATTATAAGACTATCTTTTCAAAAAAATCAGAAAACTACTCTCTACAGTTCTACAGTTGCCCTCATCTTTACCTTTTCCCTGACTTTCCTTCCTGCTGAGATTCATTTAAGAAAGTATTGCCAAAGGTACATGACATACAGTAGGTACTGAATTAATGTCAATTCCTTTTACTTTTGATATTTCCAATTATAATAAAGAGGGATGCAGAAACCCATTTTTATTTTAACTCTTTAAGCCTGGACATACATGCATTTGCCAAGATAGTTTGTCTATCTTGTAAGGTTTGTCCATTTTGTAAGGTATTTATATATCTGATACTTCAAATTAAAGTAACAGAATTTTAAATGCAATTGTCAATTCATGGGCTTCTCAACAAAAATAAGACATTTTATTTAGAAAATTGGACTCAGCCTATAAAAGGAACTATAAGTATTTATACTACAGTAACTGCTTATTATGATAAAAGTAGAGCCCTTAAAATCAAGAATATATATACATATATAAATACTTTTTTTTTTTTGCAGTACTGTGGTACCTCTGAGCTACACTCTCAGCCCTTTTTCATGCTTTCTTTTGAAACAGGGTCTCGCTAAATCGCTGAGGCTGTCCTCCAACCTGTGCTCCTCCTGTCTCAGCCTCCCAAGTACAAGAATTACACAGGTATACCACCATGGCTGGCTTTTAAAATATATTTTATGTGCTTACATCATTGTCAAATGGTTGAGGATGCCACTCTGGAGTCGGACCATCTGCATCAGCCCCTGGGTAACTTTTCTCATGGCCCAAGCCTGATCACTTGGACCTGGACGATGACAGATTCTAACACACAGGATGGTGAGATGGGATGAAAGAGATGAGGGAGTTTACGTGGCATATGGTAAAAGGTTAATAAATGTCAGCTGTTTAGCCTTGCTATCAGTATTATTGAGCAAAGATAAATGTTGACATTATACATTTCTACTTAAATGTTTATTCAAATGCATTTCAATTACTTCCACTGTTGCTGTTTGTTCTTAACTGATATTGCGACATTAAGCAATTCCATAATTCCAAGGGCTGAACATTGCCTATGCAATTTTGTAAGCGAGGTTTGGTTTTATCAAGTACTTTTTCTGCCTCACTTTATATGAGTGTGTCCTTCTTTCTGCTTGTTTGCCAGGAGTGTTTGCTACTTGATGTTTGCCACAGTAAGATCTGTTTTTCTTGTTTAGTTGTCTTTGGAGGAGCATACAAACAAACACAGAGTAAGACTTACTACAATGTTTTTACATTAAGGCACCACTCAAAATGATAAATCAGGTGGCTCTCAGTGAGGTCACAAACTCTATTCCAATGGCAAACATTTTCTCAGTAAGTGGTTTGGAGAAGATTCTTTATAGTCATTTGGAGAAGATTCTTGGAGTTAGTAAGAATACTTAACAAGCTTACACAAGATTTCATTATATGTATGCAAATACCAGTCCAAAATTAAAAACAATCTGAACCGTGAAACACTTCTGGTCCAAGCATTTTGGATAAGGGATACTCAGCCTGCATTTGACTATTGCTCAGGTTTTCAGCAGCACACAACATTTTTTTTCTTTCTAGCTTAAGCAGAAAAGGATTGTTAACATAGCAAGCCTATGAGAAATAATAAAGCATTCTTAATTTGTCAAACTTGAAGAGATATTGCATGTGAATGTTAGAATTTCATGTGAGTGAAAACTAAATTACATATTTAAAGGACAAAGTAGGATTATACAAGGAAACTGTAGTAGTATTTCTGTAGGAAAAAATACATCATTGACTTGCAATAAAAGCCTGTAGAATATTTTTTCTTACTAAATTTATGTTTTAAATGTTTTTGCAAAGAACTTTTATCAAAAAGTTATAAACAGGACTCTAGTACTGATGTTCCTGAACAGCCAAACATTTCAGGAGATGGTATGTATTTAGTGATAGTGTGGCTGCTATACTGAAATTACTTAGGGGTGCCGGATACAGGTGGCACATTGGAATCTCTACAGCTTGGTATTTATGTTACAGTTATTCGCCCCTTGGATGGAACTACTGAAATAAATGTTCTTTGATGTTCTCAAGAAAACCTTTCATCTTCATTATCAGTAGGTTTTCATGTGCTCTCTTTCCCACTAAATCAAATTTGAAGATTATGACCTAGTATTAAATCTCTTCTCAGACCCTTTTCAGATGTGGATCAGATGATTATACATGCATAGGCAAGCTACTAAAAAATAAGGGAAATGTTTTGTTGGTGGTTTTGATGAAAGAATATTTTTCTCCTTCACAAATGCAAAAAACAAAAAAATGTTCCTTGATCATCAAAGTGTAAGTGTGACCCTCTCTGTTAAGATAAGGGTTATTAACTTGAAATATTCTTTATCTTTTTAAGGCTCACATACTGTGAATAACAAGAGTTACATTTGAAGAAATTTGAAGGGGAAACATAAACGTAGCAGACAATGTTCTGGCAAAAGCACTTACACTACAAATGTCATCACAAAATAGCAGTCAGAGGTGTCAAAATGTGACTTGTGAAACATACTACCTTGTCAAAGGAGAAGTGAGAAACCTCTTGGTGTATCTAACTGAATAATTCAATAAAACTTGATGAGCTGAGTAGGTTGAAGAAATGAGGCGCATCCATAAAAGCTCAGCACTCTGCTGTTGGCTGTCACTTCAACAAGTCCAGATGTCAACCTGGTACTTGCACAATTGCTTCCTGTCTTTGATACTTGCAAACGGTCTTGCAGAAACACAATGGAAATAGAAAATGGTGTCATTACAGTTGGCAGCAAACAGACCCCAACGAAAACTGCTAGCATCTCTGGATTGGCTTTATGAGTGTTTGACCAAACAATTGGCCCCCAATGGGTTAGAATACTTGTATACAGAAGAGTTCTGAATTTTAGATCAATGAAGATGTGCATTTGAGATTCACGTAACAACAACAGTACAATAGGTTATCTGTGTCCGTTGGTGCTGTATCTACTGATTCAACCAAATGCAGATAAAAATATCCACGGAAAAGTGCATTTCATTTGTACTGAAAATGCACAGACTTTTCTTGTCATTCACTACACACTGCATAATAGTAACTAATTATATAGCACTTACATTTCATTAGATAGTGTAAGTCATCTAGAGATTATTTAAAGCATACAAGAGAATGTGCATAGGCTTTATGCCAACACCATATCATTTTATAGAGGGGCCTGAGTACCCACGGGTTTTGGAGACCCTGGGAGTCTTAGAACCAATCACCTGAGGATACTGAAAGACAACTGAATATGTATGACTTAATTAGCAGCTTAGCTTCATGGCCACAATATTTAGATATCAAAATGTTTCTCATTCAGTCTGTGCATGGTGGCACAGGCTTGTAATCCTAGTACTTGGGAGGCTGTGATGGAGGATTGCAGGTTCAAAGCCAGCCTTGGCAACTTAGTGAGACTCTCAGTAACTTAGTGAAACTGTGTTTCGAACTTGAAGTAATGTACATATGTAAAATTACTAATGCCAATCTCAATATCATGTGTGGGAAAGAGGGGGGAGTGGGGAAGTAGGTAGGGGGAAACTCATCAAGCGCTGTGTGCATGTAAAACCCTATCCCTCTGAACTGCATTATGCTGTGAAACTACAGTGCAACAATAAAGTATATTTAAAAAAATAAATAGCCAGACACAGCAGCCCATTCCTGTAATCCCAGTACTTGGGAAGCTGAGACAGGAAGATCACAGGTTGGAGGACAGTTTTGGCAAATTAGTAATGCATTCAGCAACCTAGTAAGACCCTGTTTCCAAGTAATAAATAAAATCAAGCTGGGCGTGGTGGCGCACGCTTGTAATCCCAGCATTTGGGAGGCTGAGACTGGAGGATCCAGGTTTGAGGCCAGCCTCAGCTACCTAGTGAGGCACTCCGCAACTTAGTGAGACCCTGTTTCAAAATAAAGAATAAAAAATAGGGCTGGGGGTATAGCTCGAAGGTAGAATGCCCCTGAGTTCAATCCCCAGTAACACACACACACACAAAAAAAGAAATAAAATCAGGCTAGGGGTATAACCTGAAGGTGAATGCCTCTGGATTCAATCCCTAGTACCACAAAATAAATAAGTAAATTAATTAATAAAATAATAAAATGGGGCTGGAGGTGTATGTAGTTCAGAGGTAGATTGCCCATAGTTTCAATACCCAGTACCACACACCCACGTAAAAATGTTTTCTCCAGGTTTCAAGCTAAGTGTCTATTTCTATAGCTTGCACACACACACACACACACACACACACACGCACACACTCACAATAAGAAAATACAAGGCCGGGCATAGTGGTGCAGGTCTGTGATCCTATCAACTCTGGAAGCTGATATGGCAGGATCTCGAATTTGAGGCCAGTTTGGGCAACTGAGTGAGAAACTATCTTAAAATAAAATAAAATACAACTGGATATGTAGCTAAGTAGTAGAGCACTTTTCTATCAAGTGGGAGTTCTAGGTTAAGTCACCAGTACTTCAAAACAAAAACAAAAAGATTATGCCCGAAATTAATACTATGCAATGCAATAAAGAAATCCTATTATCCCTGGGTGATGTCATTTATGTCTTATAAAATGCTAAATCAGTATTTAGCATCAAAAAGAAAATAATGTAATTTATGGGGCAAAACTAGCATGTTATAGAACAAGAAAAAACATAGAAATAATCTTAGAATATCTTGAGAGTGGTTTTTGCCCTGCCATTCATTTTCATATTATGCAGTATCTCAATTATAATTGTCATTTTCAATTAATTGCCAATGATGTTGGACATTTGCTGTTTTCTTTTCTTTTTTTTTTTTTTTTTTTTTTTTTTTGCAGTACTGGGGATTGAACTCAGGGGCATTCTACCTCCGAGCTATACCCCCAGCCCTATTTTTTATTCTTTATTTTGAAACTGAGTCTCAGTAAGTTGCGGAGTGCCTCACTAGGTAGCTGAGGCTGGCCGCGAACCCGGATCCTCCGGTCTCAGCCTCCCGAATGCTGGGATTACAAGCGTGCGCCACCACGCCCGGCTTGACATTTGCTGTTTTCTTCAAGAGGAATTTGAAGCTGCTTGAATACTCATTTTCACTACCAATGAAAAACTGGAGCAGCTCATCCTGTGCTGGCTGTGGGCAAGACCTCAACCTGGCAATCTGCATCCTTCTCAGTCATTTTCCCCTTAGAGATGGACAGATTGCCCTCTTACTTGCTTGGATGAGACAGTATATGCATATTGGCTTGGGGGATTGTCCCATACAGCACCCTGAAAAGGAAACAGAGTGAAGAAATAGAGGAAGGGAAAGATGGAGAGAGACCAGATTTTGTCGTCCTGTCCCAGCTATCTTAGCCAACAAATTATCTTTTTTATTTAAAAAAAATGATAGTGCTCTTAAAAATTCCCAGACAAAAGCATGAAGATGCATGTGACACTTAAAAGAAAATGCAAAAGTTGATCACACATTTACATTATCATAACTGAAATTGGTAAGAACACAAAGAGATGCCAGGCTTCAAAAATCCATACAGAAACCAGGTGTGGTGGCACATGCTTGTAATCCCAGCATTTGGGAGGCTGAGACTTGAGGATCTGAGTTTGTGGCCAGCCTCAGATACCTAGTGAGGCCCTCTGCAGCTTAGTGTGACTCTGTTTCAAAATAAAGAATAAAAAATAGGGCTGGGGGTATAGCTTGGAGGTAGAATGCCCCTGGGTTCAATCCCCAGTACCACAAAAAATAAAATAAAATAAATAGTCAGTGTTATGAGAAGCAGAGTCAGTGGTGGCTATGGAGGTCTACCTTTATACAACCTGGGACTTACCCATTTATTTCACTAAGATAATCACAGTACTTCTAAAAATATAATCTTGTTGGTTCTTTGCTTCTATGTGTGAATAAAGTGGAGTTCAAGTATTGCAGCTATTCTTTATGGGTTCTTCACTGGAACTCATGAAAACTCTTCTGCCTTTTCTAGGTTCTCATCTGCTGAGGCCAGATGTTTCCTAGCAGTAACATGACCATGGTTGTCTCTACTTCATTTCACCCCTTCTTTCCTCTCTTAAAGTAGGAGAAATTGGTAACAATGGTGAGATATTGGAGGCATCTGCTCAACTTCATCCTCCTTTTATGTTTTGATAGAGAGGAACCTGGGCAGTGTTCCTTGAATCTTGGTGTCATACTGGATCTTTATGAATTTGATCTCTTCCTTTTTTGTTTACAGTACTTTCACTCAGATAGGGTTGCTTGAGTTCTGAGAAGAAAATAAATATCAATGACAGACATTCATCCCTGGTCCTTCCTCCCAGAACCAAGCCTTTCTTACTGGCCAAGCTTATTGCTTTTTTCTTCTTTCTTCTCTTCCTCCCCCTCCTCCTCCTCTTCTTCTCCCTTTGTAGATGCCCAACCTCTTTTATTTTTTATTTTGAAACAGGATCTCACTAAGTTGCTGAGGCTGGCCTTGAATCTGTGATCCTCCTGGGAGTAGCCTCCCAAATACTAGAACTATAGGTGTGTCACTATACCTGGCTAAGTTTGTTTTCTTATTCCTTCTTCCCTTAGGAAACATTCCCTTCCAAAGAAGACTTTTGGCTCCTTTGAAAACAAATTTATGTGGGGAGTTTTTTTTATTTTTTAATTTTTTTTGCTAAGCTTTCCATAGGTATTTGGTACCAAGGACTAAACTGAGAAACATTCAACCTCTAAGCCATCGCTCCAGCTTTAAAAACCAAAACAAAACATTTTTCTGAACAGGTTCTAAGTTGCTGAAGGTCTTGCTAAGTTGTTCATGCTGTCCTTGAACTTGGGATCCTTTTGTCTCAGCCTCAAAAGTACTTGGATTACAGGTATGTACCACCATGCAAGGTAAGTATTTGAATTTATTCTACATTTTGGCTAAGTGCTTTAGGTATTTTGGACAAAAAAAAAGGGGCAATAAACTATGTGAGTAAAAAATAATATTTCAAAAACAGAAATTTCAGAAAACAAAAGCAGTGGACCAGGTCCGCAGACCTGAAGGAATCTTTGGAGAACCAAAAAATCTTATAATCAGCAACTTGAGACCTACAACAGAGAAATTGTGATCACCAGCCACAGGAAGACAGGTCAGAGGAAGATGACCACATCTACTTCCCTGTCCACTGCTACCCCCTGCCCACTGCATGCTGAGCAACAAAGGAGAACAGAGACCAGCAGCAGAAGTGGCAGTGCCATCTTGGTCATGCCATGCTGGACTGGCAACTACCAGTACCATGGTTTCTAGAGACCTCCAGGAAGAAACTTGTGGATGGCTGTGAGGCTGGCAATTACAGACCATCAGGGAAAATTGTCAGCACTTCACTTCATGCTCAACAGGGACCCAGCAGACCAGACTACCCAGCTGGATACAGTAGGTGCGGCTGAACCCATCTCTTCCAGCAGCAATTGGGAGCAGTGCCTGTCAAGACTGTAAGTTAACAAGCCATTGCAGCAAGAGATAGCCCTGCCCAGCCACAGAGACTCGCATGGCAAGGAAATAGGCTCACAGGAACCTGAGACTTTGCAAGTCACTCCTGCAGAGGTAGGGGAAAGGGCTACTGCAGGACACAACAGAAACATGAATTAGAAGACAGCCCCTAGAGACAAATGGAGTGAACTGCAGTCTGCAGTTTGCGAAGCCCTTTTAGGGTCTCTAAAGATCACCATGGAACACCAACCCATGGTGTCTGGGAGAAATAGCTCAGCCTACTGAGTTGCAGGATCAGAAAGAAGTGAACTTGTTGCAGCATCAAAAAGAAGTGAACTTGGCCGTGTTTGGGTACTATAAGTACCAGTGCCAGAGAGCGGCAAGGGCTCCCATGATTGTGGCCAGCCAGGATAGTGGTAGTGTCACTGGGACTAAGGAACTGAGCCACCCACACCCCCAGCTTGGAACTGTGCAATGTTCAAAGAGCAGCAATGGTGCCATTTTGGGTAGGCCATGCCAAGAAGCCAGGAGCCAGGCAGGTGTTCACTTGATCACAGCTACAAGCTGGGAATTCAACACTCTCTCCACCAGTAGAACTTGCACCTAGTATGCATGTATGCTAGTGACTGAAATTACTTTATATAATAATAACCAGCAGATCTGGAGTGGTGTCCCAGGAGCTATCAAAACTCAGAAAGCCAGGCCATAAACTTGAAACATACCAATCACCAGCTTTGCTGAGCGTAAGCCAACTGGTCACAGAGGCCGGAGGTCAGCACTCTGCAGTATCATGGGTGCACAATCAGCAGAGCAGTGGTGGTCTTTGGGGTACACTAACTCTCTACCAGCAGGCTGCAGGCTCTGAACAAAACAGCATAGTCTCTGGCCCTGCAGGGTTTGGGCCTGGAGATCACTAAGACCTGCAGTCAGAGACTGCTGTTTGCTTACATTAAAAACTATATCTAGTTAAAGAAGCTCTGGGAGACAAACTCAAAAGTTTGATTATATGAGTCAGATTGGTAGAGATGAATATATGCCCCCAGCATAGACCTTATTATAAAGTGATAACAAATAGAGATGAATATATGCCCCCAGCATAGGCTTTATTATAAAGTGATAACAAATAAACACAGGACTCACACACAAAGAAGAAGATGCCAAGACAACAGAAACACAAACCTGAGAACTCTTAAAATATGAGAATGAGAAACAATGAGGAAAAAATCAACTACTACAATTCAACAACAAGGGAGATTACCAATTCTAACCTGCAGAAAATGCAAGAGGAAAATTCCATAGTTTGATCTACAATATTATAAAAGACCTCAAAGAAAGCATACAGGAAATGAAGGAGAAAATTGAGGCTATAAGAAAGAACCAGAAAGAGACTTTGAATGAAATGAAGGATTCAATAAATGAATTGAAGACAGCAATAGAAGCCAATTCTGGCAGGCTAGACCACATATAAAACAGGGTATCACTCTTGTGAGATAGTTCAAGTTCACTCAAAACTGAAATCACATTCAACAGTATACAGAAGTCAGTACAACAACACAACCTAAACATTCAGAAAATATGGGATAAGACAAAACATCCTAACTTGTGAAAAAAAGGCATTGAAGAAAGTCGAGAATCACAAAGGGTATCAGAAATCTCTTCAGAGAAATCATTTCAGAGAATTTTCTAAACATAGAAAAGGTCTTGGACATCCACATATAGGAGACATAAACTATACTGTTAAGATAAGATCAAAGAAAAGACCTCCCCATGCCACATAATCAAAACGACTAACATAGAGATCAAGGAAAGAATCTTAAAAGCAGAAAAAACAAAAGAACAGGTGACATGTGGGGCAAAACAATAAAAATCATTTGACTTCTCAACCCAAGTCACGAATGCCAGGGGAGACTAGTATGAATACTCTGGAACCTGGAAGAAAACAACTTCCAACTAAAACTGCTATATCCAGCAAATTATTATTGAAAATTGATGGAGAAATAAAAACTTTCCAAGATAAGCAGAAACTTAAAAAATCCATGACTATTAAGCCAGCACTAGAAAAAAATACTTAAAGAAAATAAATCAAAAGAAAAAAATAAAAGAAGCAAATTCCAGAACCAGAGAAGTGGTGAACTCCAATAACTGAAAAACATGGAAGAAAGTGACAGATTTCTAAACACATACAACCTACCTAAATTGAACCAAGAAGATGTAGCAAAGAGATAGAAACAGTAATAAAAAGTCTGCCATCAGAGAAAAGTCCAAGTCCAGATGGGTTTCCAGCTGAATTCTACAAAACCTTTACAGAAGAACCAGTCCCAATATTTCACAAGTTATTCCACTAAATTGAAAGAGATAGAATTCTTACAAAAAACCTTCTATGAGGCCAGTATCACATTAATATCAAAGCCAAATAAAGATACTTCAAGAAAAGAAAATTACAGACCAATATTATTCATGAACATAGATGCAAAAATTCTAAACAAAATGCTAGCCATGCACATTCAAAACTACATCAAGGGGGACTTCCGGGAAGATGGCGATGGAGTGAGACACGAGCTCGATTCAAATCAGTCGTGGAATCAGCTTTTTGAAAGACGAAAAAAGCAACAAAAAGGTGAAAAACGCTGCGAAAACTGGAATACAGCTGAGCAGAACCCGGAAGGCCAATCAGGGAGAGCAAAGAAGCCCGTCTCCGCAGCCCCGGCGCCACACTGCCAAGCGGAAGCCGCCATTGAGCCAGCCCCCAGCGTGGGGTCTACAAAGAAAGAAATATACAACAACCCTCTGCACCCTACCGGCCAGAGGTGGAGTGAGCAACTCCTGAACTCCTCATCCTAGCCAGGCGGCATTTCGAGGCACCTTCAACAGAGACCAGAACATGTGGTACAACCAGCGTAAGCCCGCGCAGGACCATCCCAGCTCACCTCTCCCCGCAGAGCCGGAGCTTGAATCAAAACTGCGGCAGGAACAGCTTCTTCACGGAAGGAAGGAGAAGCAAATAAGCTTAAAAGTGAGTAAAGAAACAGGCAGTTGGTCGGAATCTAAGGAGCAGACCAGGGAGAACGGGGGAATCGGCCCGTGCGCAGCAGTAGCAGCCGCCATCTTGTCTGTCGCCCACAACAGCAGAAATCTGCCCAAAAGATCTGCAGAGGCCAAACCACTTCTGTCATTACAAATTTGCAGGGATTTTTATTTTGCTTCTAGCTGACGTTTCTTATTTTGTGGGGGTTTTTTTGCTTTGTTTGTTCCGTTTTTACTGTTTTCACTTTGCATTGCTTCGATTTGTGTATGTTTGTTCGGAGGATTGGTTGCTTTTTAGCTTTTGCTAGATCCTAGAAGTCAACACCTGAAACCCACCAACGACAACAATAGAGCAGGCAGAAGAAATACCAGAGTAATTGCAACTCAGTACAAGATACTATTCACAGAGAGAAAATAAAAATAAGAAACCTACAAATTCAGAGAAAGCGTGCAAGAGCAGCAAAGTTATAAACTTAAGAACATGGAAACTTAGAGAAGGAGAAACACCAAAGAAACAATGAGTCAACACAACCCCACAATAACAGAACTCAATGACACTGATTGGCAGAGCTTACCAGAAGGACAATTCAGATCTTTAATAATAGAAGCGATACAAAACTCCCAGAAAGAATGCAGAGAGAGCTGGAAAGAAATAAAGGAACAAATAAACAAAGAATATGACACCCTGAGCAGGAATCATAGCGAAGCCTTGAGGGAAGTGAAAGATGTGAAAGATGCAGTAATAGAAGTGAAGGCATCAATACAAACTATAAAAAATAGATTAGACCATATGGAAAACAGAATATCACTCCTAGAAGATGACCATTCCAAAAATGAATCCATTATATATAATCTAGAAAAAAAATTCAACAGCATGAATCCAACATCGATGAGATCTGGGCCAATTTTAAAAGAGCTAATCTAAGAATAATAGGCATAGAAGAGGGATTAGAAGTTGAAATTAATGGAATAAACAACCTTTTCAAAGAAGTAATATCAGAGAACTTTCCAAACATAGAAAGAGAAATTGGCATACAGGTGCAGGAAACATATAGAACCCCCTTCAGACAAGACCAAAGAAGAGGTTCACCACGCCACATAATAATCAAGATGACTAATGTAGAAGCTAAGGAAAGAATCCTAAAGGCAACAAAAGTTAAAGGCCAAGTAACATTTAGAGGCAAACCAATTAGAATCACTCCAGACCTCCCAAACCAAGTCATGAAAGCCA
>PVLC010009113.1:18907-55488 GCA_004027655.1 Graphiurus murinus | reverse complement strand
CTCCTTCACCTGGAGTCCCTCTTATGTCCCATTTTCTCCCTAGCTTCCACATATTAGGGAGAGCATTTGATTTTTAACTTTTAGTGACTGACTTATCTCACTTAACATAATGTTTTCCAGTTCCCTCCATTTCCTTGCAAATAACATGATTTTGTTCTTCTTTATGGCTGAGTAAAATTCCATTGTGTACATATCCCATGGGAAACTAGGGTTCTTAATGCAAAACTGAATCATGCTTTTCATTTCAGTTCTTGATAAAACTGAGATCTTCAGTATGACTCTTAGAATCAAGGTTATTGGAAGAATATTGAGGGATATTTTGCTCTATGTAGAAATACGCGTTAAAAAAATTAGAATTCTCAGCTAGTTGTCTCCTTCCTTCCGACTTAGAGAAGAAGAGCTAAGTTAGAAAAAAGCAACCGAATTTTCTTTCACTGTGGCTTCTGCCCCTGGATTTATGAGTCTCCGTCTTGGACAAGATCTCAAAGTTAGTGCTGAGTGAGTTTCTTACCTTAGCTACAGACACCTTCCAATAAACCAGAGAGAGCTCCAAGCTGCGGGCGAGATCTATTGCCACCATAACTCTCGGCTCACCCTGGACCTTTCTTTCTGACTTTGGCAGGGAAACCTGAAATTATGAAACTTCGTGCCCTGCACCCCAGTCCCACATGAGATTCATGAATCTTCAGCTCCTGTTAACAAACCCCATGCTCAGCTTGCAACTGCCCACTAGACAAATGGCTGCCCGGGACCCCATTATTTCTGATTAGTGAGGGCGCACCTCCCACACCTGAAAGTAAATAAATGTCACAAAGGTTCTCGAGTGCTTCCATCCTTAAAAAAATCGACACTGTTAACAGATCAGGCACTGAAAGTACTATCACATCCTGAATCACATCTCTAGCCTGTAATTGGATACATTTCCTAAGCTAATTTTAATTGCTTCACAAAACTGCTTAACATCGTAGATCAATGCCGAGATCCGAGATGGTATTTCCCTCGCAAAATTAATTATTAATACCCTGATCATTTGCTGAAGACATTAATAGTTTTCATTGATCAGCACATCCTGTTTATCTAAAATGGCCTAATCGCCATGCATGTCAGAAGAGAATGTGAACATACCCGACTAGAGAGGCCGCCCGATTTCTGCCGCCTCAGCAGGTCCGAGGTCAGGGGTCCTTTTGTCTTCACAACATATGAAGTCTAGCTTTTCAGACACCAGACACCGAGCTATTTAAGGACACAAAAGAAAGGCCGGTTCTTTAATGACGGCACTTTGCTTTCTATTGGCTTCCTGGTCAACATAAAGGCCTCTCGGCACCCGCGCGGTGTAATTTAGTGCTCAGAGCCCTGATGAGCTAGTTCTCATCAGTTCTCATCGTCCGTCTTTTCATGTCAGCCTGATTGCTCAGAGTGTTTTCCTAATAACTGCAAGTGAGATAAGAAGCCTTACGTTGTCATGAACTTGAAAATATTGGGTCTCCCACAATATATGCATGCTGCTCAAGAAATCAAGCTGCATACCACAAGTCAATTTCAAAATCATTATCTGTTTTATTTATTTATTTTTTTAAACTGGAAATTGAACCCAAAGACATTCTACCTTCAAGCCACACTACCAGCCCTATTTTTTTTTTAATTTTGAAACAGGGTCTTCTTAAGTTGCAGAGACTGGCTTCAAACCTGCCATCCTCCTGTTTTAGCCTCCAAAGTACTAGGATCACAGATGTGCATTACCAAGTCTGGCCACTATCTATTATTTTTAAGAGTAATAAATTTGGGAGGCTGAGACAGGAGGATTGCAGGTTTGAGGCCAGCCTCAGGAGCTTAATGAGGCCTTCCACAACTTAGTGAGACCCTGTTTCAAAATAAAATAGGGCTGGAGGTGTAGCTCAGAGGTAGAATACCCCTGGGTTCAATCCCCAGTACCCCTTCCAACACACATAAAGAATAATAGTTAAAAAGTACTAAGAATATAATAATAGTATCTGGCAATCTATGGGGCTGTGTAATTTTCAAACAGGTTTAATTTTCTTAACCAGGAAGTTTCCCTCCAGACAACCTGCAGAGGGAGGCCGAGGAGGTCAGAACACCAGGACCTCACTGCTACTTACTACCAGCCTTGTACATAGAGTACTAGTGTCTGAGCCCCTTGAATTTTTGTTTATGTGCTGAACTTATGAAATGAAGCGTCCTATCCTGCTCATCTTTCACATCCCATTGAGAAGCCGGGCATGGTGCTGCACACCTGTAATCCCCGTACTTGGGAGGCTGAGACAGGAGGATCACTGATTGGAGGCCAGCCTCAGCAATTTAGCAAGGCTCTCTGCAACTTAGTGAGACCTTGTTTCAATAAATAAATAAATAAATAAATAAATAAATAAATAAATAAATAAAATAGGGCAGAGGGTATAGCTCAGAGGTAGAACATTCCTGGATTGAATCCATAGTACCAAAAAATACACAACAGAAAACAACAAAGCAAACCCTTCTGGCAGCTAGTCTCCTTACTGAAGACTCTCAGGCGTCCAAACCGATCGCTTCCTTGATCGTGTTGGCGTTTTATGAAGTTGTGGATAACTCTCCCCACTGGAGCCTGAGATCCCGGAGCACAGAGAGAGCGTCTTGTTCATCTGGGTGGGTCCTCCGCCTCTGGCAAGAGGAAGGCACTGCGCATGCGCATCCCTGGCGGCTGGCTGCTGCACGCTGGGAGAAGGCTAGGTGGATGAAGGGAGGCTAAAGTGCGTCCTGTCGTCCCCAGGTCACATCCCCAATCCTCCACCACAGAGGGCAACTTGGTTGGGTTTGAGGCAGGCAGTGTTTTGTTTTTGTTTTTGTTTTGTACTGGGGATTGAACCCAAGGGACATTCTACCTCCTACACCCCCAGCCCTATTTTATTTTTATTTTGAAAGAGTCTCACTGGGTTGATGAGAGTCTCACTACTTGCTGAGGCTGTCTGCGAACTTGTCATCCTTCTGTCTCAGCCTCCCAAAGTACTAGGATTACAAGTGTACACCAGCATGCCTGGCTTACAGTCAGTGTGTAAAAAATATTCTAAGCTTCATGTCCAGTAGTTAAAACTTGAAGCCAGATGTGGTGGTGCATGCCTGTAATCCCAGTACTTGGGAGTCTGAAACAGCAGAATTGCAGGTTCAAGGCCAGTCTCAGCAATTTAACAAGACCCTCCACAACTTAGCAAGATCCCGTTTTCAAATAAAAAATAAAATAGAGCTTGGGGTGTAGCTCTGAGGTGGAGTGCCCCTGTGTTCAATCCCTGGTATCAAAGAACAAAACAAACAAATTCCAGAGAACAGTTCAGTGCAGAAGTAGTTGGGCTTGCTCAGTCTTCTAAGAACTCGTGAGTCTCAAGAGAGGTATCTTAGTCCCATCCGAAGGCGACTTCCCCAATGGCCTCATCACCTCCCAGTGGACTCTGCCTCTTGAAGGCTTCACACCTCCAACATCACACAGTGGAGACCAAGCTTTGAACCCCCGAAGCTTTGGCGGACATATTCAACGCCTATGTAAATCATAGTACATGTTTAAAGCAAGACAAGAAGCACAGGGAGAAATATGTTGGAATCAGTGGAATAGTCATGATTTTCCCATATATAACTCTATTCTAAAAATTGGCAGTTTTAAGCCTGAAGGTCCAACGAAATCAACACTGTCTTTTTGTTGTTTTTGTTGCTGGGAATCGAACCCTGGGTCATTCTGTATCTGAGATACACCCTCGGACCTATTTTATTTTATTTTTATTTATTTATTTTTTTGCAGTACTGGAGATTGAACCCAGGAGTGTTCTATCTCTAAGCTATATCCCCAGCTCTATTTTTTATTCTTTATTTTGAAGCAAGGTCTCACTAAGTCACTGAGGGCCTCGCTAAGCTGCTGAGGCCAGCTGTGAACATGCAGTCTTCCTGTCTCGGCCTCCCAAGTACTGGGGTTGCAAGCATGCGCCACCATGCCCCAAAACACTATCTTTTTCTGGGACAGTTGTGAGTTTTTGTTTTGGGTGTATCATTGATTAGAAGATAAGAACAAGAGCCGGGCTTGGTGGCACACACTTGTAATCCCAGCTTTTGGGAGGCTGAGACGGGAGGATACGGGTTCTAGGCCAGCCTCAGCTACCTAGTGAGGCACTCCGCAACTTAGTGAGACCCTGTTTCAAAATAAAAAATAGGGCTGGGGGGTTTAGCTCGGATGTAGAATGCCCCTGGGTTCAATCCTCAGTACCGCAAAAAAAAAAAAAAAAAAGGAAGATAAGAACAAAGATTATAGACTAAGTGGGGAAAGAACTTGTACACTGGAGTCCATTCTCCACCTTCATACCTAAGGTGGCGCACGCTTGTAATTCCAGTACTTGGGAGGCCAAGTTAGGAGGATCCTGGGTACAAGGTCAGCCTCAGCAACTTAGTGAGACCCTCTGGAATGTAGTGAGACGCTGTTTCAAAATAAAGAGTAAAGTGAGGCTGGGGGTCTAACTCAGAGGTAGAAAACCCTTGGGTTTGATCCCCAGTACAACCAAAGGAAAAATAAATGAGAAAAAATGAAAGAAGGAAGGAAGGAAGGGAGGTAGATTTTTCATCTTTGCTCAGTAATGGCGGAGGAGGCCACCAGTTCCCATCCCTGCCCAGCTGTTATTTGTAAGAAAAGGATAGGAGGCTTACTATTTGCTTTATATTCATAATTGAACATGCATTTTCCCCTTTCCTTTAGTAATACTTTTGCACGTGTGAGTTTTATTTATAGTCAAGTGCAGACAAATTTGCAGAAGCCACCGGAGAAGGATTCCCAAGTCTCACTGGTGCGTCTCTTCTTTCCCCCAGATTGAAGGTTACGCCAAACTGCAAAGAAGCAACCCATCCTATTCATTACTGGACTCGCCCCTCCTGTGACCTGGGATGCTGAAGATGATGTTGCCATGGCAACTGCTGCTGCTGCCGTCATTCATGTCCTGCCTTGCAGGTAGAGTGTCATTTCTAAACTTTTTGATGGAAAAATGCTGCCGGATGGCACCCTGATTCAAAAGGGGGCCTTCACTTGCGGTGGCGATGGTAAAGTCGTCAGAGTATAGGTTAGAACTTGCGCTTGCTGATGGTGTTGACTGATCTGCCCGAGGGCCTTTCAATGGCTCCTTTCGTGGTGGGTTCCAGACATAGACACGGAGACTTCGCCTGTCGACTGGGTCCTTTCAGAGTCGTTGAAAGCATTATTTAGTTGGAAAGTTGTTATTTTTGCTCATCCCAATGCTAAAGTGCACAGAGATATTGGACAATCAACCCCGTACTACAGAAGGAGTATCGGCTACTAGGATGTCAGTGAGTGGAAGTTTACCTGGGGAGCTCCTTGGGAGTCTTTGTTGATACTACTCTTCCATACTGACTTCCTTTTTATTTCAATGCACCTATCAATTAGTAGGCGCCGGAAAGCAAAATGACAGGAGGCTTTTACCATAGGCTCATGGTCAACTACAAGAAAAAGGGCTGTAAGAAGTTGAAAGAGGCTGTTGATAGCTCTTTTGGTTTTCTGGGAGACAGGAGTCCAGCGGTTGACAGGTGTAATGAAAGTGTTGTTGCGCCGTAAGTCTAGCTTCCTCTGGGATCTGTTTCCAGATTGAGGTAGCATGCATCTTTCTAGATCTTTTTTTTTTTTTTTTTTTTTTTTTTTTGCAGTACTGGGGATTGAACTCAGGGGCATTCTACCTCCGAGCTACACCCCCAGCCCTATTTTTTTTTTTTTTTATTCTTTATTGAAACCGAGTCTCACTAAGTTGCGGAGTGCCTCACTAGGTAGCTGAGGCTGGCCGCGAACCCAGATCCTCCAGTCTCAGCCTCCCGAATGCTGGGATTACAAGCGTGCGCCACCACGCCCGGCTTTTCTAGATCTTTTTAAAAATGAATTCAGGCGATAAATTTTGTTATTCAGAATGTCGAATCCAAGAAGGATATCTGAATATATTTACATTTTTACCACATGAACCCAAAGTGACTTTTGGATAGCCATTACTTTGATTCATGTATTTGATTCATGAAATATCACCAAGAACCTTGCCTATACCGGGATCTAGGAGCACAATACTGAGCCACAATTGTGGTTCCCTTAGAGCTCTTAACTGAGTGCTGGGGCTCCTGACTCTTGATAGCAGATTATTTGCAGATATTATAAAATCAAAGGCAATGATCTTAGTAGTAACATGTATAGATCACTTACTCCAGGTCAGTCACTCTGCTAAGCACTTGACCTACTTAATCTCAATTCACTCTCCCATGACCCCAGGAGATAAGTATTTACTATTTATTTTTATTCTAATCATCATTCATATTATTACCAAAGCATCAAGAAGTTCAGAAACTCACTCAAAGCCACAAAGCTACCTAGAAGACTCAAATACATGCAGACTGTACACGTAATCATCATACTATACTCTTTTAGTTTCTTTTTTTTTTTTTTTCTTTTTTAGTGGTCCTAGGGATATTCTATCTCTAGGCTATACCCCCAGTCCTATTTTATTAATTTTTAAAAATTTTAAAACAAGATCTCATTAAGTTGCTGACAGTCTTGTTAAGTTGAAACTGGCCTCAAACCTGCAATGCCCCTGTCTCAGCCTCCCAAGTACTGAGATTACAGCTGTGCGCTACCATGCCAGGCTTATATTTTCTTTAAACTGTCTTACTGATTTGGCTAGTTCATGGTTGCAAGTTCTTTTTGAAATTTTGGTTTATATCATCCCTATGGTGTTCTTTTTTTAAAAATATGCTTTCAAGCCAGGTGTGGTGGCGCACGCTTGTAATCCCAGCATTTGGGAGGCTGAGACCAGAGGATCCGGGTTCTTGGCCAGCCTCAGCTACCTAGTGAGGCACTCCGCAACTTAGTGAGACTCGGTTTCAAAATAAAGAATAAAAAATAGGGCTGGGGGTGTAGCTTGAAGGTAGAATGCCCCTGAGTTCAATCCCCAGTACCGCAAAAAAAAAAAAAAAAAATATATATATATATATATATGTGCTTTCATTGGTGCTTTGTAGTCCTATGCCATAATGAAGTTCCAAGTGACAGGGACACACATGCACACAGCAGTTGGTGAGCTCCCCCCCCCCCCCGGTTTCCACGCCCGCACCTCCCTTTCTTGCACACACGTCTTTGAGATTGTCATCCGTGATTTTGAGTATGTGCATGACATCAATGAAGTGTCTCCTCATCAGGTCTCCTCTGCCCCTGTTCCCTTCCCTACACCCTCTTCTCCATTCTACTGGGGTCTTTGTTCCTTTATCTGAAGTCTCTCAGCCACAAAGAAGAACAAAAGTGTGTCATTTGCAGGAAAATGATGGATCTAAAGAATATTATGCCAACTAAAATTAGCCAGCCTCAGAAAGTGAAAGGTCCTGTGTTTTCTCTCCTATGTGGAAGCTAGGTCTCAATCAGGATACAAGAGGGACTCCAGCTGCCTACGATTTTCTAAATGTAAACCATCACTCATTTTTAATTATGTATACAATGTCAATGGAAGTGTCGCCTTCATTAATTATCCCTCTTCCCCTTCCAGAGATAAACAACTGAGGCTTAGTGCCCAGGATGCATTGCTGGGGCTTATGGATATTTAGGTTTTAACAGAGAGAGAGATAAACAGGATCACTAAAGACATGAAAATGTTCACAACCAATGGAAAGTGAGGATATTGTTTGCTCAACTGAGGCAAGAAGTTCAGAATCTACAGGCAGAATATTAAAGATATCTTTGTTAGTACCTTTATTGGTGCATTAGAGCCTCACATCATAATGTGGTTCAGAGTGATAGTGGTATACATGCACACAGTACGTGGTGAGTGTTTCCTCGCTCTCTGTCCACTGGCCCCTCCTCCCCAAAGTTGCTGAGGCTGGCCTTGAACCTGAGATTCTCCTGTCTCAGCCTCCCACGTATTGGAATGAGAGGCAAGCTCCACTGTACCTGGCTTAAAGATACTCTTTAAACTGTAAATAGTGAGTCAGTTTCTCAATATGTGACTAAGGCAAGTGTTTATATAACCAGTATGCTTGAGCACAGATATCAAGAATTAAATGAGAATCAGAAAAGCCATTCATCTCTTCAGTTGTGTTTTGAAAAACTTTGAATTCTTGCCAAGCTCAATGGTGCACACCTGTAATCCCAGTACCTGGGAGGATGAGACAGGAGGATAGCAGATTTGAGTCTGGCCTTAGCAGCAACTGAGCGAAGCCCTTAGCAACCTAGGGAGAATCTGTTTCAAAAAAACAAAAAAAAAAAAAAAAAAAAGTAAAGAAGACAGGCACATAGGTTCAAGGCCAGCCTCAGCAACTTAGTGAGAATCTGTTTCAAAAATGAAAATTAAAAAAGGCTGGAGGTATAGCTCAGAGGGAAAATTCCCCTGGGTTCAATTCCCAGTCCCATTCACACACAAACCTCAGAATTCTCACCTAAGCATGTGTACCTGTCTCCTTTTTATTCTTTTAGCTACTTGGAGGGAGTCCGTGTATTGCTAGTTTCCATGAGTCTTTTTCTGTGAACTCTCTTTCACAGCATCCATCTTCCCTCACCATATGCCAGCTTCAATGTAGGTAAAACCAAGCCCTAATTAATGTTTTTGTTTCCCTGCTATTTTTCTTGATTTCATTAATTTACATTGCACTTGACATCCTGAATTTTGAGCAGATTTTTGTAACTGCTCATTCTTTTCTCTTTGTGTGCCATCCCATTTTTCTATACTTCCAGAGTTGCACATTTCTTTGTGAGTTTGGCAAGGAATCTATTTAGACCTATTTTGTTTACCATAATTAGGAAATCTCAGATATGCCTTTTCCTGATTGTTTTCCCTAAATAAGATAGAGGATCCAAGTATGTTAACAAGGTAATTCTGCAAGGGATATATCTTAGGAAGTGTGATAATTATTCAAGGCCATTGATTAGTAGTTTTTTATATAGTTAGGCAGTTCCCCATTTGTAAGAGTTGGACTCAGTTTTTGGCAGTAGTTTTCATAAATAAATAAACAAATAAATATTAAACAAATAAATATAATGCTGTTGTCTGTAGTCTAAAATCTCAGTCACTAAAATAAATTGACTTTATTCATCTCTTCTTTAAGCAATTTAAACCCAGATCCCAATAACACTACTATTTAAAAGAATTGGGAAGCAGGCAAATAAAACACTTTTTGTTGTTTGGAGGAATTCAGTGCAGGAGCACATTCCACCTCCAAGCTAAATCCCCAGCCCTTTTAATTTTTTTATGTTTTGGAAGAGTCTGGCTAAATTACTGAGGGTCTCACTAAATTGCTGAGGCTAGCTTTGAACATGCAATCCTCCTGTCTCAGCCTCCCAAGTACTGGGATTATAGGCATGTGCCACCACACCCAGTTTCCCAGTTTATCCACATATATATTGAAATGCATGCTTTGAGAGAAATTATTGAAGAATTAACTATATTTATGTTTCTGCATATATATTATCTTTCTATATGTGTGCGTTTGTGTGTCTGTGTATGTGTATGTGTCTGTGTGTGTATATATATGTATATATATGTGTGTGTATGTGTGTATATATATATATATATATATATATATATATATATATATATATGGAGAATTCTAGGTAACATATTAAGACATATATAGTGATTTGTGTACATGTACTTAGCTAGGTCTCTCTCTTTCTCTCTTTCCTGGCTAAGTACGTGCAAGCCTATCTATGGAGAAAGAGAGATCTATACATCTCTCTCTCCTGACTAAGTACATGCATACCTATCTATCTATGGAGAGAGATATTTATACATCTTTCTCTCTCCTGGCTTAAATACATATATACATATTTATCTTTCTATCATCTCCCCCCACCATTTCTCTTTCTCTACATAGATAGATAGATAGATAGATAGATAGATAGATAGATAGATAGATAGATATAGATAGGCACGCATTTAGCTAAGCACATATACGCAAACCACTATATGATTATGTCTGCAATCATTACCTAGAGCTTACAAGCAGATAATTTTACTCTTTTTACTCCTTACTAGTTTTATTTTAGCCAAATGCTGAGCAAGTCATTTTGCCTCTCTAGAATGTAGTTGACACCTCTGCACGATGAGGGGGTGGAACAGGTTGTCTCTAAAGTCACTTGTCCAACTCCACAAGCGTGCAGCTCTGTCCACATGCGTGCTTTGAGGGGCAGCTACAGAGGCTGACAGGGGTACAGCTAGGGCTGGAGTTTTGCCAACTAATATGACATTTTACACAGGTCATATGCTTCGCCATGTGTGACGGATTCTGTGCACATGGACAGAATTTGAAAGAGTGGATCAGGCGGCTTGTCCGTATGTTCATGTGCAGGGAGAGGTGTGAAGACATTTAAAACCCCTCTGTGAACGAGTTACAAAAATGCGTGCCTGCCGCATTTTCTGTTGATTTTGGTTTCAGAGAAGCTAAATTTATTCCTGACTCCCCGGTGCCATTTACCAACCTCAGTAGTGATCGCTTTTTTAAAAAGTTCCTCCTCTCCAAATGCAAGTGTTTTGTTGATTTCTTCGCAAAATCCTTGCCCTTGTTATAAAGCTGCCTCTAAGGATGAGGGAGGGAGGAAGATCCTGTGCAATTCTTGGGTGAGATCTCTTGAAATTGGAGAATGTGCGTTAAAGTGAGAGTCTGTATTAGCCGTGGGTTGAATAGTCAGTCGCAGGGGTGTAGCTCAAATCTGTGAGAGCAAACAGTGCAAACTAAAGTCCTGTGATGTGATCAGACTTCTGGGAAGAATGCTCAGGAATCTTTAGAAGATGTGTCAGGATCAGAAAGCCTTTCTCACCAAGGCTGAAGCAGGCTTTCTAGGATTTTGGCTTCAGCTAGGTGTTTAGGGTACAAGCATAGAATAATGGTTCTAATTATCTGTTTATTGTAATGATTGATGTTTATGCTAATGACACTGATGAGCGCCATATTTCCATTTAATCAAAATGTTCCAACAAAGCTCGGGACCACCAGGCATCTTCACAAACGTTCTCTTCTTCCTACCGCCCATATATTCCCACCAGGATGAGAGATCACACTAAAATTAGTTTTAAGTCTTGACTTCAAGCCAGGCATGGTGGTGCAAGGCTGTAATTGCAGTACTTGGGAGGATGAGACAGGAGGATCGCAGGTTCAAGGCCAGCCTCAGCAATTAGTGAGGCTCTCAGCAACTTAGCAAGACTCTATTTCCAAACAAAAAATAAATAAATAAATAAATAAATAAATAAATAAATAAATAAATAAATAAATAAATAAATAAATAAATAAATAAATAGAGCTAGGGGTGTAGCTTGGAGGTACAATGCCCCTGGGTTCAATCCTCATCACTACCAAAAAGAAAAAAAAAAAAAAAAGACTTCGCAGCAGAGCCAGGTATACTGTTTCAGTTTCCAAGATTTTAATATGCTTTCCTAGAATAATCAGAAAAACAGGTGGCATTCAAATAATCCACCATTCTAGACCCATAGTAAAACCAGTGCCACCTTTGTTCTTGGAAAAGTATTGTACTTAATTAAGATCAAAAGGGAGTTGGGTAAATGTCAACTTTCATGTACTGAGTGGAGAACAGAGTCCTACTGCGACCTCTTATTTTTTGTTTCTCTTTCGAAGAAGAAACGGGCTTGCCTGTGTGTTTATAATGCTACTGAAGGAAGCCACCCCATGAATTTCCTATTTCCTCTGTTCATCTCCTACCATGGCCATGAAATAAAGCCCAATTGGCAGAAAGATGTAGCCAAGAAGAGAGCTAATAACTCGATTGCAAAAAACAAGTGACTTCTGAGATTAAAAAATTCAGGGAAAGAATGGAGCCACTGTACCCAGAACATAATAAGTGGCAAGTGGAAGACTCCTTTTTCACTGTTAACTTATGTGTTCAAGTATTCTCACAGTGGGAAAACATTAATCAGGACTAAATACAGTGTGGTAAATAGGAGGCTGACAATGATTTTCTATCCCTGTAGGCATGAACAGAGTGTGCAGACACACAGACAAAAAGTTATTCAAAATGTTCAATTTAAAAGCTCTCCTAAAGCAAAATCATTAATGACTTTATTAGCTATGCTTAGCCGAGCTGGATGTCTTAACTATAAATAGCAAAAGAGATTACTGGCAGAAGCTAGGACATATCATATATAGAATTAAAGGATAAAATTCTGAAGAATGAAAAAAAAAAAAAAACCAGGAAGGAGGCGAAAATAGTCACATAGTGAGAATCTAAGTAACACATCTCTTCATATCAGTTCTCTGATGATTCTCATTGAAATTTGGGATCAAGCCAGGCCTGGTGCCACACACTTGTCATTGCAGGACTTGGGAGACGAGACAGGAGAATCTCAGGCTGAAGGTCAGCCTGAGCAACTTAGGGAGACCCTCAACGACTTAACCAGGCCCTGTTTCAAAACAGAAGAATATAATAAGGCTGAAAGTTTAGCTTAGAAGTGGAATTCCCTTGGATTCAATCTCTAGTGCAGAATAAAAGAAAGAAAAAGAGAGAGAGGGAGAGAGACAGACAGGAGGAAGAGAAGGAGGAGGAGGAAAAAGAGGAGAGAGAGAGGTAGGAGGAGGAGAGAGGGAGGGAGGGAAGGGCAGAGCCTCCAAGTTGCGTATGGCAGATACAGCAATGGCCCATGGCATCTCATCTCAGGCCAAACGCCACCTGGAGACGTCAGGAAGCGGCCATTTGAGGGTGGGACTCTGCAGTTCTGTGGACACTCTGCTGCCTCCTCCCTGCGTTCTCAAGGCACACCTGTGGTAGCTCCCTGCGTCCTGGCTTGCTCCTTCTTATCTATAGAGTGGGCAGATAAATGGATCTATTTCCTTTGGGGTGGCTGTGAGGACTACCATCAAGTGTAAGTTCTTTGAATTTGGTGCAGAGTCTGGTGTTCAGCCAGCACGAGTGTGGACTGGTCTTCACTGAGTCGGTTAACTGTATCTGAGAACCTTCTAGGGGTGCTTGGTTCTAAATTAAACATAGTTCCTAATGTGGTGAGGGTGGTGATGGTGGTGAAGATGACGGTAAGGGTGATGATGGTGGTAATGGTGATGATGGTGGTGGTGGTGATGACAACTATGATGACAACGATGGTGGTGATGGTGGTGATGACAATGATTTTAATGGTGATGGTGATCATGACAATGATGCAGGGATGGTGATGACGATGACTATGATGATATTGACAGTGATGGCATTGATAACGATGATATTAACAGTGGTGATGCTGACAGTGATGCAGGGATGGTGATGACAGTGACGGTGATGGTGATGACAATGAAGGCGGTGATGATATCGATGAATATGATGATGCTGGTGACAGCGATGATGCTAGTGGCAGTGACGACCATGATGACAATGACCTGATGATGGTGATAACTACAGTAATGATATTGATGATGCTGACGACGATGCTAGTGGTGGTGAGATGATGGTGACAATAATAGCGGTGATGATGATGGTGATGACAATAGTGATGATGGTTTTGATGGTGGTGGTGGTGCTGGTGGTGGTGACAATCCTGCCCCCAGCATTCTCTTTTTCCTTTATCTCTGGTTGTCCAGTGGTGGAAGGTCGCATGGCCGCATTCATAGGACACCCCTTGCCCTTTCCACACCTTGCTGTAATGTGACCTCCTCTGTACAATGGGGACATAATAGTAAGTACCCACGAATAATAGATTCCTAAATCATTTAAACACATGCAAATGTATGTGTATGAACGCATGAAGAACCCGAAGGAAGGTGTCTTACACATGGACCAAGCCTGAACTGCGGGTAAGTCATCATTAGCCGCAGCAGCAAACCAGGGCCATTCATCTTCACGTAGATGACAGAACATAGAGCCATCTGCCTGGCCTGGCCGCAAGGCAAGTAGGACAGGTACCAGTTGGCGACATCCCCCTGGGGGCCTGGCGTGAGGGAGGAGCTGGGAGCTTTCTCTGATAGACGCCCAGAAATTCATCAGGTTCCGAGGGGATAGGAGTTTCATCAGAATGATGAAGATTTCAAAATGATGAAAGATGTTAAAATGCATTTTATAGTTTAAAAAAGCCATAAAGTTGCACATAGAAGCCTCTGGTGTTACTTTTATGAAGAGACTGGAGCATAAACTCCCTTCTTGCCAAGCCTCCATTCTCTTCCCCTCTGAAACTCTCCTTAGGGATTTTCACCGAATATTTCACCTGCAGGAAGACTGTGTTAGAGAAGAATGTGGTTCCACTATACCCTAGTCTTGCCCTTAATTCGCTTGGCACTTGTGAGTCTATAAAGCATTTGCTAATTAGTCTAGCGAGGCTATTAGGGGTTTCGAGACAGTTTCAATAATAATAGTAAGAGTAAAAAATGTACTGGGTGTTTACGTGCAGATATAGTAGCACATTCTTGACTGCACTGTCCCATTTAACCTCACAACAACCCTTTGAGAAAAGTATTATCCTCATTTTATAGATGAGGGCCTGCATGGCCTCTCTAAGAAACCAGAGCCTGGAACAAGTCCAAAGTAGTACTTGAACTTGGACCTGTCTCGCTCCAGAGCCCAGGCTATTAACTGTTACGCTATGATGTCTATTGAAATATAGCACCTGTCCTCATGGGGTTTAGCATCTTGTAGAGTACTATGAAGCAGTAGTTCTCCAAAAGGAGCTGTGAACCAGGCGAGGTGGTGCATGCCTATGATCCCAGTGCTTGAGAGTCTGAGACAAGAGGATCACAGGTTCAAATCCAGCCTTGGCAACTTAGGCTCTCAGCAACTTTGCAAGACTCTGTTTCCAAATAAAAAATAAAATAGGGCTGGGGATGTAGCTTAGAAGTAGAATGCCTTTGGGTCCACTCCAATGATTAAGAGAAAGGGAAGGATGAAAGGAAAGCAGGAAGGAAGGGAGGGAGGGGCAAGCTTTGAGTCAACAGCAGGTAACTTAAAAGAACTAAAGATTCTTAGATACTATCCCAGACCTATAGCATGGGAATCTCTGCAAGGGGCATTCTCTGTATATTAATAAGCTCTCCAGGAGTTGAACATGTTACCCTATGTCTGTAATCTCAGTACTTGGGAGGCTGAGACAAGAGGACCACAAGTTCAAGGCCAGCCTCTGCAATTTTGCAATGCTCTCAGTAGTTTAGAAAGACCCTGTTTCCAAAATAAAATAAAACGCACCCACGCACGCGCACTCTGAAGATTCTGATGCTCCTGAAAGGCTGAACATCGTACCATATGCTCAAGAAGGACAAGCAAAGCAGATGTTTCCACCACACCCGTTTTATCCCTAAGAAGGTGAGGAGTGGGTAACCTGTTCAAGGTTTCATGGCTAGCATCACCAGTAGGATAAGAACCCTAGATTTCTGAGTTGGAATCCATTGGCCTACTTTTTCTCTATAATGTATATGTTACCTTTTTACCCAGGTCAGCCTGGCCTTCAAAGCACCTTACCGAATACTTGACAATATAAATAGAAGGGCGTTTTAGGTTGAAAAGTGTCCTGAGGATTAATATAATTTATTTTTTTTTCTGAGAGAACCTTTTCTTCATTGCCTGTGAAACTGCAGCTGTGATATTGACCTGTGCCCTATGTCAATTTAATGCTGAAATAAACGCAGAAAAGGTGTTATTCCTCAATTTTAGAGGGAAATAAAAATATGTTGCAGAATATTGGGGGCAAATGAAAAAGAAGAAAAATATCCCCTGAACCTACAGATAAAACAGAATTACACATCATTTTAGTTAACAATAATACGTGTGTCACTGGGCGTGAATTCTGTGCTTGAGAGGGATAAAGGAAATAAATACGTTTTCCTGTTTTGCAAAATCCCTGGCGGGATGCCGACTGCTTTGTGTCTCTTCAGAGTAATCAAGAGCATTTTCCCCCAAGGACGATGACATTATTTTGGTTGGGAAGCAATTGATTCTAAGGGAGAACGCTGAGCTCTTCCGATCAGAATGAGGCCTTAATTCCCAGGTTTTCATTTCTCAAGCAGTTTGGAAAATGTCACCATAGAAGGTCCTTGTCACAATTGTGAGATTGCACGGAAATGAGGCACGTAAAATGAGCACTTGAAATGCGGCTCGTGCAAATTGAGTTCTCATAGGACTGTCCTGACGCACTACTGTACGCTATGCGGATTAAAGTAACAGCAATGTGCCGTCTGACCGTCCCCAGGCCTCCAGTCTGAATCCAGGTGTGGACAAGGCCAGTGCCCTCTGGGAGAGCCCTGCCTTGCTACGGCTATCTCTCGGGGCATGCTCCCGCTGGGTGTCCCTTGGGTTTTGGTTTGTAGGTGTCCGTGTACACACCTTTTCCCTGTGATGTGGAACGGAATTCCACACTATTAGTAATTTCATTAGTAATTTCTATATGACTATAAGTTGGAAAGGATATGATGGGTTACCTAAAATCAAACATATAGCATTTCTGTGAATGTGTATGTGCGTGTGTGCGTGTGCGTGTGTGTGTGTGTGTGTGTGTGTGTGTGTGTGTGTGTTACTAGGGATTGAATCCAGGGGCGTTCTACCTATGGACTACACCCATAGCTCACTAGCTCTATCTATCTGTCTGTGTCTGTCTGTCTGTCTATCTGTCTGTTTGCCTGCCTGCCTGCCTGCCTATCTATCTGTCTATCTACCTATCATATCTCTCTATCTATCTATCTATCTATCTATCTATCTAATTTTGGAAGAAGTTCTCTTATCAAGTTGCTAAGGCTGGCCTTTAACCTGCGATCCTCCTGTCTCACAGTACTGTCCTAAGTCCTGGGATGACAGGCATGCACCACCCCCGCCCAGCTTGCAGCCTTAATAATAAGAGAAGGAGAAGGAATCACAAACCTCTCTCAGGGAGTGAACTCTCTGAGTTGGTTCTCTTGGGGCACACTATTGGATTTGTCCCTGAGAGCAGGAGAAGGGATTTCTGGAGGGAGACAGGGTCTATGTCAGTATGATTTTAAAAAGGCAGGGCAAACATTAGCTGAGCCTGTTCAGTTTTGTCCCAAATTGGCATCCCTAGGAAGCAGAGCATCTTTTCCTACCTGTCTGTACAAACCCTTTGATCTCCAAAATTAAAAATCTATAGTGAGTCTGTGATTCAACTCCCCGCTACCTTGAGAGTTAGTGTCACACCAATGGTTCAGAATACTCTGTGTGTGTTGGGGGGTGGGTATCGAGGATTGAACCACGGACATTCTACCTCTGAGTTACACCCCACTTTACCCCCACTTTTTTTTTGAAATAGGGTTTCCCTAGGTTGTTGAGAATCTTGCTAACTTGCTGGTCTCTAACCTGCAATCCTCCCATCTCAGCCTCCAAAGTACTAGGGTTACAGGTATGTGCCACCATGCCCCCCAGTTCAAAATATTTCTAATACACAAAGGAAGAGGAGGATCATGGGAAGGTCATCTGAGGAAGGCATGATGTCACAGACATGCAAGACTTAGGAAGAGCTGAGCATATGTTGCTTGAAATACTTAAAATAGAACAGAAACCCTGGTTCCAGATATGTGGCATCCATACCAAAAAGTCACGGGCACAGTTAGAAAGGCATTTTTCTTGTCAAACAATGAAGGGTAAGTTTGAGACAGAGAAGAAAGCCTTGCTCCACTCTTTTTTTTTTTTTTAAGAAACTTTAAGATCCGGATAATGGTTGACATACAACCCAACATCAGCAGTCTGATATTCACAGTTGTTGAAGTTGTACTCTCATGCAGCCCAGCCCTCTTTTTTGGAAGATGAGAAAATTGAGAAGCAAGAAGATTAACTCATTGGCCCAAGCTCACATCATGGCAAACTTCTCTTAGAGCCAGGATCAAATACTGCAAAAGTTTGAATTACTTTATCAAGACAGTAGTGGTTTTTCCCTCATTTGAACTTGATAATTGCTTTTCTGTTATATCACAACATGTCTGAACTCAGTTTATATCCATGGAAATGAGGTTTATTATTAGGGTTATGTTAGTGAAAAGGTTTTGATTGCCTTTCTCAATTATTTTCAGAGAATAGTTTCAGGAAAATTGTCTAATAATTCCATATAATATTTGATAGTGTAACAAGTAATATTTGTAGGAGAGATTACTTTTTTAAATTTAAGCTTTTGATTTTTTTGAAATACTTATGCATTTATAATCTTATTTTTTATTTTTGTTATTATTTTTATTTTGAAACAGTGTCTCACTAAGTTTCTGAGGCTAGCCTCCAACCTGTGATCCTTTTGTTTTAACCTCCCAAGTATTGGGATTACAGACATGCACAACCATGCCTGACTTCAATTTATTTATTCAATAAAAATTTACTGAAATCTGTGTACTGATCCATGTTGGAATGTTGGACATACTAAAAGATTTATGTTTGTTCTGTGGACTTAAGAAGTGTATAATCTTGTAAGCAGAAAAAGCTTGTTTCAAACTCATAAGTTCCGCCAGATTTAAATCAAGGTAGACTATAGTATCCTTGTCATTGACCCAGAGAGTTAGGAAGCTATCGCATTGGAACAGCCTATAATGGATAAGATTGTGTCATGAGGCTGAGAAGAATCTGCGTTCAAAACCTACCTCTAAGGCTGGGATGCAGCTCAGTGGTAGAGCGCTTGTCTCACAGTTATGAGGCCCAGGGTTCGATCCCCAGTACATGAAAAAGACAAAAACAAACAATCCTTCTATAATTAAAGTTGTGAAGAGTTCAGGAAGGTGCTTAATTCTCTGAGAAACTAGGTCTGTTTAACCCAGTGCCTGGCCTACAAGCAGAGCCGAGAAATGCCCAGCACGGCTCACAAGTGCACCCTGGGAGTAATGCTCAAAATGAGTCTTATTTTTCCATGTGGTCACTCTTTCTTTCTGTAACAACTTTCCTGTTGTTACAGCATGGGATTTATGCTCTTCCTCTGAGCAGACATCCCTCCGCTCACTCCCCAGGTTTTACCTCCCTTGGAATTGTTACCTTGATTTCCCTGCACCCCCTGGGCTAGTAGAGATTATCTTTCTCTCTGACCTACTTTAAATTCTTTCTTCTCCTTCCTTCCTTCCCTTTTTCCCTTCCTCAGTCTAATTATATCTTAGCATTGGCTATGATTTAAAGCTAGGGAGCTTGCCTTCAAACACACCTTAAAGCACACGTTGGCCTCCCTGTGAGAGAAATGAGTGCTTTTAATGTATTAGTTTAAAATTCCCCAGACACCTCCTATTCATGCATGCCATAGACTGTGTATATGCAGGCTTCTGTGTGTCTTTGAGGGAGAGTGTGAAATGTTCTAACAAAGGCTTGTCTATAGGGAAAAAAAATCACTCCTCTTCCTGCTCCTGGAAATGACAATAATTCAGAGAACGAAGCCCAACTAAAATAAACTCAAGAATAAATAAAGACAATACAGCAACAGTTGGCCTGGTCAACCATGTTTGTCTGAACCCCAGGTGATATTCTCCGTAGCATTTTGCTGAGAGGTTATGAAATACCAATCAGGCAGGCAAATACGATTTGCACGCCAGGGATCTTAGGGAGCTGGAAATTGTCAAGCAAAAATGAATTCCCCCATCCTCTTTCTTTATTTTTTAACGGCATTCCTGGATACCCTCTTTGAGAATGTTCTTTTCGCCAGTGCTGTGATATTTACACATCAACTTTGGTTTTAATGTAATATTTATCTCACTAGATATAGCCAGATTCCAAGGTGAAGCTCTGCATTTTTGTGTTTCCCTTATGATCCCTGCCCCTTGCTCTGTTCCCTCACATTTAAGGTGTAAGAAAGGAAATTGTGTTTCATAATTGGTCGTGGCTTTTTATTTGTTTGTGGTACTGGGGATTGAACCCAGGGGCATTCTACCTCTGAGCTACACCCCCAGCCCTATTTTTTATTCTTTATTTTGAAACAGGGTCTCACTAAGTTGTGGAGTGCCTCACTAGGTAGCTGAGGCTGGCCGTGAACCCGGATCCTCTGGTCTCAGCCTTCCAAATGCTGGGATTACAAGCATGCGCCACCATGCCTGGCTTTGTGGCTTCTATATTATTGAAATTTGGCCTCCAATTCGGTAAATCTAGAAGAAAGTAAATTTAGAAATCACTATTGGTGTGTGTGTGTGTGTGTGTGTGTGTGTGTTTCTGAGGATTTGAGGATTGAACCCAGGGTGCTCTATCTCTGAGCTACTTCCTCAGTCCTATTTCATTTTATTATTTATTTTTTGAAACGGGGTCTCACTAAATTGTTAACGGCAATTAACACTCACTTAGTTGCTGAGGCTGGTCAGGTATGATGGAGCACAACTGTAATCCTACTACTTGGGAGGCTGATATAGGAGGCTCACAGGTTGGAGGACAGCCTCAGCAAGTAGCAAGACTTTCAGCAAGCTAGTGAGACCCTGTTTCAAAGTAAAAATTAAAAAATACCATTGGTTGTGTAGCTCAGAGGTGAGTGCCCCTGGGTTAAATCTTTAGCACCCCCCCCCAAAAAAAACTGTTGCTGAGATTACAGATGTGCACCACTACATTTAGTTTCCATAATTGAATTTTGACCTTGACCTTTTTCTTTAATGTCATTATATTAGACTTTCAAAGAGGCCATAGCTGTGTTTGCCACCTCCCAGCTCTTTGATGTCCAGCAACCACTTCCCCACTTAAGATTTCAGATTGTGTGTATATGAAATCATAGCACTGCGCCCAAGTGAGCTTTCTAGTTCATTGTTTCCCAATATGTGATCGTCGTCTCTCTTTGTTGACTCTGTGAACTCTCTGTGTTACTGTTCTGTTCTATTTTTTTATGAACTCCATTATTTTTTTTTACCTAAAGAAACTTTATCATAGTAGTATCCATTGTCATAAATAAAAAATGGCCATAAAAATAAGTGCTATGAGAAAACTATTAAGGTCTGACTTATCTTTGGAAGACTCTGGTCCTGAACCCAGCCATTTCTTGACCAAAAAAAGACTGAGATGTGTTAGAGAGCTTTTAAAGACATGTGGTACCATCTCAGCCTTTCTTTTTAATTTAATCAAAAGAACCCAAAGATAATTAATTGAAAGAGAAGTGGTTTCTTATCTTTATTTTATTTTAGTGGTACTGGGGATGGAACCCAGAGGTATTCTACCTCTGAGCTACACCTCCAGTTCTATTTTACTTTTTATTTTGAAACAATGTCTCACTAAGTTGCCAAGGTCTCACTAAGTTGCTGAAGCTGTCTTGGAACCTTTGATCCAGCCATCTCAGCCTCCGGAGTACTGAGATGCCAGAGGTGCACTACCAACACCTGGCAAGTAGTTTATTTTTAAGTGAATGAGTATTTTTTAGTGCCTTGTCTCTGTTGGATCTGTGGATTAAGGCATCCTTCATTTTGAGACAAACTAACATACAGAGAAGTTATCTTTCAGTCCTAATAAACAGATGCTGTGATGTCCAATATGGCTAACAAATACATCTTGGGAGTAATTTTTGAAATGAATCATATCTTTCCATGTTTCTGAATTGATTTCCATTATATGCAAATAAGTGTTGTATTTCTTTTTAAGTTCATTTGTTGCATAAAGCTTGGTATATACAGATGTGGCGTTGCTATAATCACTGCTATAATCCAAAAACAACTGACCACACATTTTAGAGGAAGATTTATTTACTCATAATTTTTGGAGATTTAGGGGTTCAGCCCGTATGAGCCTGTGGTATGCAGAGCTCAGGGCATGGTGACAGGAAGGAGAGAGAAAGGGGGGGGGGGAGAGAGGGGAAGAAAGAAAAGGAGAGGAGAGGAGAGGAGGAAGGGAGCAGGGCTCTGCTCTCATGTCCTGGAGAGCCAGCAAGCAAGGGAATTCAAAGACACAAGCACAGTCCCTAACTAAGGCCACAGCCCAGGGACCCACCTTGCCCAGCCACACCCCACCTGCCTGGGTGACCACCCAGTAAGTCCATTACAATGGTTTTATTCAGTGATGAGATGACAACTCTCATGGCTTCATTTCATCAATTCTGACCATTGATACATGAGCTCTTTAGGGGACAGTCTGCATTGAACCATAACAGGGGTTAAGGCAGATAGCAGTGCTGTTGCCTTCATAGTTCCACTTCAGAACAATCCAAAGCTTTGTAAGTAGTCAGGCTGCAGCCCATCTAATGACTTAACCTCTCTGCATCCTGAATAGCATGAGTGACTTAAAGGGTCTTGAGCTATACCCTGAGCTACAGGCCTGGAAGAGGAACAGCCTAGCTTATAATGTTGTTGTGACTGGAGGCCCTTTAAGCACGTCGTGTTTTGACAGGGTGCTGAGAACTTGCAGCAGTAATAGTGTGAGATTTAACACAGAAACCATTCTTAAAGTCTTAGGGAGCCCGGTTGGCTCTTAAAACACATGACTCGTTGAGTTTCCCTGGTTTCTATGCCTTATTTTTAACACTACTTGAAGTGTCTTTTTGCTTACAGATCTAAAGTGCAATCTCATCTCTGATTTTAGCCATGCATCGCTATTATCTTAACAAGTTCAATGTTCAGACATGTGGCATCTGAATTGTGGAATATTAGAAGAAAGTTAGGTTCATTCCCAAATATTTTTTCTTCCTCCAAATATTAGGAGTATAGCTGTGGGCCATTACTCCCTGGCTTTTGCTTCTGTTTCTAAGCCTCGGATTATTTTTGACAACATTTTCATCTTTATCCAAATGAAGAAAAAGAATCTAGAGGATAAACAGTGATAATTTTACTAGTCAGTTAAAATTAAATAAATATGCTGAGTGGATAAACCATAATTCAGTTAGCAAATTAATTTTGATATAAACTCATGTTTGCAGGAAATAGGCTCAATTTAGCATGCTTTTCTCACTGGCTTCTCTTCAAGGAAATGAATATGTCAATATCATTATAAAGCCAGGCATGGTGGCACATGCCTGTAATCCCAGTACTTGGGAGGCTGAGATAGGAGGATTGAAGCCTCAGCAATTTAGCGAGACCCTCAGCAACTTAGTGAGACTTTTTCCAAATAAAAAATAAAATAAGGCTGGGGTGTAGCTTGGAGCTAGAATGCCCCTGGGTTCAATCCCCAGTACCAAAAAGAAAAAGAAAGAGAAAAAAAGAAGAAGCCAGGTGTGGTGGTGCACACCTGTAATCCCACTATGTGGAAGGATGAGACAGAAGGATCCTGGGTTCAAGGACAGCTTCAGCACTGTAGCAAGACTGTCATAACCTAGTGACACACTGTTTCACAAGACCCCTGCTTAATGGATCTAGCTCCACTTATCATCACAGTCTGATAGAGATATGCTTTGAAACCTTCCCTGTTTAACAGAAAATTGAAGGTTAGGTAAAAGTTGCCCATGGGAGTACTATTTATAAATGACTGAACTGTGATTATAACTTGGGCTTCAAACCTCTGAAATGACAGGGCAAGCAATTGATTTTTAAGACTGCATGATCACAAATTTTTGTTTGGAGTTCTTGTATAGATTGAGTATTTTGGATAGAAAAAGAATAGCTGATTTTTTTTTTTTTTTTTTTTTTTTTTTTTTTTTTTTTTTGGTGTGGTACTGGAGATGGAACCTAGGGGCATTCTACTTCTGAGCTACACCCCAAGCGCTGTGTTTATTCTTTATTTTGAAACAGGGTCTCACTAAGTTGTGGAGGGCCTCACAAAGTAGCTGAGGCTGGCTACGAACCTGCGGTCCTCCAGTCTCAGCCTCCCAAGAACTGGGATTACAAGCTTGCGCCACCATGCCCAGCATAATAGCTAATATTTTGGATGGGCAGATACAGGTCCCATAAAAGTGTTGCTGCCGCTGCCCAGATCAGACTTGTAGGAAATAATTTAAGGAAGAGAATAGGCGGGTTTAGAGGGACTTGTTTCCGCTGCTTCTGGATTGAATGATTAAAATCAGTCTTGCCGTATGGCTGCAAGAGTCTGATAAGTACTTAATCATACGATGAGAAAGAAAACTATAAGATTGTTATCATCGTCGTCGCCGTCACCTTCACAGGTGGTCACACATCTTTTATTTCTTGTGATGTCCAAATCTGTTCCGAACAGTTGTCCTTGTGTTTATGTTGTCATGTTCCCATCCATACTGCAGTCTTGCAGGCATTGCATTACTTTTACATAAATAGTTGTTTTCACACAGTCTCAGTGCCTTGAAGATGGCGTATTTGAGAATCGCATGCAAATCGGGTTGCTTGAAAACCTCTTGGCATATATTTAAGATAAATTTTACAGGCAGAAGACTATTTGGGGAACCTAATTCAGCCTGTCCCCACATGGATTTGGCTCTGGGTCTGTTGTTTTATTGGAGAGCTGGATTTTCCTGAAGTACTGTTTAGTAGAGTCCCTGAGAGACTGTCTGCTTTTGACAATTTGAAACATTACTGATTAAGCTCCCTTAAAGCGAATTCTATGCATAAGGTACATATGTATCCACTGATTCCATGAAAACAGTAAAATCTTTGTGTTTTTTTTAAATAAATAGACTCCTGTAGAGGATTATTTCTCCTGGAAAATCTGGCTTACTAGGATAGAACAGAGTGTTCTTTCTTATTTGGAGTGTGTGTGTGTGTGTGTGTGTGTGTGTATGAATAAATGTTTAGATTTAGCATGTTTTTTCTTATTCATTTTCAAAGACAAATGTGATTAAGTTTTACATATTTCCTACCCTCGATCCCAGTCTAGCAGCAGAAGCAATTGAGTTGGGAGCATAATTGGAGAAGTCACAGCCTTTTTATAGACGTAGCATTAATGAAATTAGTCACAATTCCATTCTACACTGAGTGTGTGATCAATCTTTAGCCAAGTGAAGCCTAAAACCTCAGGTGTAATTTGAGCTATGCATTCGTGGCATAGTCCATCCCTGGACAGTCACACGGTACTCTCCCAGTGTCTTAACATCTCATTCTCAAGGTTTTATTAGATCTTTCAAAATATTGGCCAGTATTACATAATTTACAGAGCACTCTCCATAAATTATTTCTGCCCTATCAAATGCCAGTAAATCCTATGGTAAAACACTTTGTCTTTGGCATTTTAAAGATAGCCTCGTGGTCCAGGGATGTAGCTCAGTAGTAGGGTGCTTGACTAACATGTGCAGGGCCCCTGGGTTCCATCCTCAGCACAACAGAAAAGAAAAAGAAAAGACCTCGTCAATATTTGCCACAACTAGGGATTGAACCCAAGGGCATCCTACCTCTGACCTACACTCCCAGCCCTACTTTATTTTTTATTTTGAAACAGGGTCTCACTAAGTTGCTGAGGGCCTCACTTAAGCTATTGAGGCTAGCCACAAACCTGCGACCCTCTTGTCTCAGCTTCCCAAGTACTGGGATTACTGTGCGCACCACCAGGCCCAGCAAAAGGTCTAGATTTACCAAAGAGAAGCGCGAGGTCCTATACTCTTCTATGTCCCACCTTAGGGTGTGGCAGACCCTGGCTGCCTGGGTCTGTGTTCTATTAAGGGTCCCCTATCCAGTAGGCTCCCCTGTCATAGTGGGAATAAACTGAGTGTTTGGCTCCAGGCGAATTCTTTGAAGAGGCTCTGGAATTCCAGCTCCCCGCACCTGGAGATCTCCCAGCGCTGTGGAACGTTGTAGGGTCTTTTGCATGGAGAAGAAGGTGCACGACAGCCCTTCCTCTGGAGATGATAGGGAAGGCCCCATCCCCGTTGTCACGTTGCTTGCTCGTGTCACACAGTGAGCCCTCAGGGTTATTTCCAGACAGGCCTGCTCATTTAAGCAACAGCAGCAGGATGACATGATCCCCAAGCTGCCGGGCACGCCATGTTCTCAAAGCTGGTCACCTGTGAGACAGAGCCCCGTTGTTTTGCAGAAGAGTCGTTGTAATCACCGCGAGAGTTATTTATCATCATCTGTCGTACGCGGGTGGCATCACACTGATATTGTTAAAACAAATGAAGCTGTCACAAGTTTCCTCTTATAGGAGTTGATGAGGTGACATCATTCTCAAAGTCTAAACTCTGTGAATAAAAAATAGTGCTGCAGCATGCGCCTTTACACAGGGGCATAGTGAAAACCAATACATGAACGTGTGCGTCCCCTGCTCCCATTAAACTGTTGGGGACATCTGAAGGATCCTACAGCTTGACTATAGATAGAACAATATATTAAAATAGAACTTATACACTTATACACTGTCGGTGGGATTGCAAATTAGTGCAGCCACTCTGGAGATCAGTGTGGAGATTCCCCAGAAAGCTGGGATTGGATCCACCAGATGATCTGGCTCTACCACTCCTGGGGATCTTCCCAAAGGGGCTGAAATCAGAATATTGTAGTGACACATGCATATCCATGTTTACAGCAGCACGATTCGTAAGCGCCAAATCATGGAACCAACCCAGGTGTTCATCAACAGATGAATGGATTTGCGAAATTATGAGATGTACACCCAGTGGAATTCTACTCAGCCATAAAGAAGAACAAAATTATGCCATTTGCAGCAAAATGGATAGACCGGGAGAACATTAGGTTAAGTGATATTAGCCAGTCACAGAAAGTGAAGGGTCAAATGTTTCCTCTAATATGTGGAAGCTAGGGAGGAATCCGGATACCAGAGGGACTTCAGATAATGGAGGAGAAACCCCAATGGAGGCGGGGGTGGGGGAGAGGGCGGGGATCGATGAAGGAAACACTTCCATCCACATATGTGAGAATACCAGTGCTAGTCTCAGTACCCTGTATGGGGAAGGAGGGAGTGGGGAGCGGGCTGAGTGCCGTGTGCACGTATGTCACCATCACTGTGAACCACATTATGATGTGAGACCACAGTGCACCAGCTAGAAGTATAAAAGGTAGAATTTATGATCGTGTGTGTGTGTGTGTGTGTGTGTGTGTGTGTGTGTATGTGTGTTACTAGAGATTGAACCCAGTGGCATTCTACCTCTGACCTAGTCCCCAGTCCTATTTTATTTTTTGTTTTGAAAGAGGATCTCACTACATTGCTGAGAGTCTCACTAAGTTGCTAAGGCTGGTCTTGAACCTGCCATCCTCCTATCTCAGCCTCTCATGTACAGGGATAAAAGGCAGCCACCATCATGCCTGGCTTCTATCTACTCATTTAATCAATCGACACAGTGTTCCTAGGAGGTCCATTGTTTTTGATGCATAGTTTTGAGAAAAAATAAGAATCGGGGAAATTCAATAACTTACCCCAATCACTCTACTAATGGAAGGAGGGTTAGACAGGGAATTTGCTTTTAGATACCATGATCCCCAGTACTTGGGAGGTTGAGACAGAAGGATCCCAGGTTCAAGACCAGCCTTAGGAACTTAACAAGACTCTCACAACCTAGAGAAGCCATTTCAAAAGAAATAAAAAATAAGAAGGCCTGGGCATGTAGCTCGGAGGTAGAATGCCTCTGGGTTTAATCCCCAGTAACACACACACGCACACACACACACACACACATACACACACACACACACACATACACACACACACCATCTTCTTGTCACTATTCCATACAGTGGATGTTATAAATTATTAACTATTTTGTAGGTATAATTTTTATGCTTCTATTAATGCGTTGTAATTATACAACATGGCGAGATTCAATCTGGAACATAAATCCATGCAAACATCATCACCTGCTGCACTTGCCTCAGCCTCCCAACCCACTCCCTCGTCCTCCTCCCCGTGCAAGCTGATGAGATTGGCAGCCATTCCTCATGGGGGGACATAACCTTATTTGCTTTAACACAATAAATGGTGTGTGTTCCGTGAGCTTCCAGAACGGAGCTCTGCATCTGCAGTGACTTGGCCCCTTATCTGATTACCAAACATACCTGCTCAGGTTCAATGCCTCGGCCACTGTGAGACCGTCTTCAGTTCCCCTGTGCCTGATCGTATTTCCCATTGAGTGTCTCTGGTTTCCACCCATAGCACGTTAAACCCAGGGATTGCTTGCGCAGAGATCTCACTGCCCGGAGTATCCTGAGCTTCCTGGAGGGAAGGCGATGCGGAAGCAGACCACCCAAGCTTTGTGTGCAAATACACTGGCAGCTCATCTTGGCAGCCACTGTTCCTCCCGTAGCATTTACAAGGTGGCCTCCGTCCTTCTGCATGCACCACCGCTGTGCCAGCCCTCTGCCTGCCTGCGCCGTGGCCAAGGTTCCAGAGATTGCTGTGGAAGGCACAGCCAGCCCAGCACTGCGCCAGTCAGTCAATAAGGAAGGGATGGTGCCCCGTCTGAATTTGTCCTGGGCCTTCTAGGTGCAGCAAAACACTTCATACAAAGCGTTTGCTTTCAAGGGTCTTTGTCAGGTAGCACCTCCTTGAGAGAGCCTTAAAGAAAGTTAATAAAAATGCTAAAACAAGCCAGGTGTGGAGGTGGTCCTGTAATTCCTGTACTTGGGAGGCTAAGACAGTAAAATTGCTGGTTTGAAGCCATCCTCAGCAACTAACAGAGGCTCTCAATAACTTAGTGACACTGTTTCAAAATAAAAAATAAAATAGGGCTTGGGGTGTAACTCAGAGTGAGAACTCCCCTGGGATCAATCCCCAGTACCAAAAAAAAAAAAAAATGCTGCTGGGGCACTCCTATAATCCCAATACTTGGGAGGCTGAGACAGGAAGATTGCAGTTTTGAGGCCAGCCTCAGCAATTTAGCGAGACCCTTAGCAACTTAGCAAGACCCTGTTTCAAAATTTAAAAAAGTAAAATAAGGCTGCCAGTGTAGTTCAGAGATAGAATACCACAGGGGTCAAACCCCAGTACCACATACAAAAAATTTTAAAAAGTGCTAAGACATCTTTGCCCTGACACAAGGCTCACGAGCCCTAATTCTGATAAGCTCCCACACCGAGTTCTAGCAGTGTATCACACTTCGTGACTGTGCTCCAGCTGTTCCCCAGGAAAAGGTGCAAAAGCGAATCAGCAGCCTGCGGGCATCAGGGACGGCACGTGAGAAGTGGTGTGGGTCCCCAGAAGGAGCCAGAAGGAGCGTCCCAGGCCACAGCTGAGCCCGAGCCTGCCGTAGACACGCACCTGCACCCAGGGGCCACGGGCGGGGAAGTCGAGCTAGCGAATGCCCGGGCCCCATGCTCCAGTCCCTTACAACGGCCTGTGCTTGTGCATCTAAACCTTTGATTTGAATGTAGGAGAAAGGTACTTCCAAAAGTCAACACACTTGAACAACCTACACATAGAAAGAAGACAAAGAAAAAAAAAAAAAAACTATTGCAATAGTCAGTTTTTCCCTTTCTCTCCCCTTTTCTATTGAACTCTCTTTTTTTTCTTTTTCTTTTTTCCATTCATCAGTTCCTAAGCAGGCAACCTTCCGAATTCGTTCTGATGCTTCGGGTGCCTCCTGAATTGACTTTTGTAATTCTCTCGTACAGCCTTCCCTTCGCGGGCTATTTTGAGGTTGCCGCACGTGTTGAATTCAGCAGGGGCGCCCAGCCCAGCAGCATCCTCCTGCCTCCCTTCCGGCTTCCTTTAGTGCCTCCCTGTATCCACCATGATTGCTCCTCCGATTTTAATTTTTGCTTGCTGTGTTGCCAAATAGCCTTGTTAAGCCTATCACCAGGCCCAGTTGGCAGCGCTGGGAGGACTCGGTAGCTCCGTGCTCCGGGAACTGCTGTGGTATTAGCAACTACAATTGCAAGCTCTGAATCAGCTCTCCCTTATTATGCAGGAGCTCTCCAGCTTATTGTAAGGAAGCAAATGCTTTAGCGAGGACAAGGCAGGAAAAGAATGTCAAAGCAAATTTCATTTGCCTCTCAAGATTACAATGACCAGGCAGCAGAACTTGCAGCAGGGGCCAGTCTCAAAGTAATGCCGCTCTTAGGAAATGTAGAGAGTGTGTGTCCATATATGTATACATGTACATGTGTCTATGTACATATTTTTAGTATGATATTTGACCTACAATGAGGTAAACACTCTCTTTTGATTTTACCCGTGTGCCACTTTTATCCCGTAATTGAAAAATAGAAGAGAAACCCAGGTAGCTTTAATAGAAATTCAGTGACGTTGGGAACAAAGGGCAAATCAAATAAATATGAATAGCTGCCGGCAGCTGAGGCCCTGCAAATCAGTTCAATTACTCGACGTGTTTATTTGTGCATGCACGGCCATGACATTTGTACCAATGTTGTCCCAACATATACACATGAGTGGGGAAATAAAGACCCACTCTCTCAGTTTTGTAGCTGCACAAATTTCCTCAAGCTGTTGCTAATGGTAATAAATTTCCCCAGTTAAAGGGCATTTTCAAATAGGACGACAAGCCTATGTTTTTCTTTTCTGGCTTTGAACATCATTTCTGATTGAAGGAAAATAGACTTGGCCCTGTAGAGCAGTACACATTATTAATAACTAGCACTTATTGATTATTTACTCTGTACCCAGCTTTGTCAGTATTAGCACCAGAAATCCTATGTACAAAGTACGCAGGAATAGCAATGTGGGTTTTTCTTTTCTTTTGTTTTGTTCTTGGTTTTTCTTTTGTGTTTTTTATTTGGTACTGGGAATTGAACTCAGAGGCATTTTTCCTCTGAGCAACATCCTGAGCCTTTTTTATTTATTTATTTTGAAACAGGGTCTTGCTAAGTTGCTGAGGGTCCTGCTCAATTGCAGAGGCTGACCTTGAACCTGTAATTCTCCTGTCTTAGCCTCCCAAGTACTGGGGTTACAAGAACAGCCTGGCTTTAAAGTGGACCTGGAGGCAGCCTTATCCTTGAATATCCATGTTAAAAATTATTCTCACTTGATGTATATGTTACAGATCAATAAAAATAGCAGTGTTTTCAAGAAACACCACAGTTCACTCTGTACCTAAGACTGGGATATATCTACTATCCATTTCAGAGATGAGCCCTATCTGCTTGGATGGGCTTTAGATTGAATACTTGGAAATCTGTGTTCCTGGTTGGTATGAATGGTTAAGTCTGTGTTACTGGTTGATAAGAATGATTAAATCTGCGTTACTGGTTGGTATGAATGGTTAGGTCTGCGTTACTAATTGGTATGAATGGTTCAATCTGTGTTCCTGGTTGGTATGAATGGTTAAGTCTGTGTTCCTGGTTGGTATGAATGGTTACTCCATCCTGTCATAGTTTTTTGTTTTGTTTTATTTTGTTTGGACACTGAGTATTGAACCCAGGGGCATTCTACCTCCAAGCTCTACTCCCATCCCCCCCTTTTTTATTTTTGTTTGTTTTGAAACAGGGTCTTACTAGGTTGCTGAGAGTCTCACTACTTTGCTGAGGCTGGCCTTGAGCGTGCAGTGCTCCTGTCTCAGCTTTCCAAGTATTGGGATTGCAGGCATGCACCACTGCGCCCGGCTTCTGTCTAAGTTCTGTGTGCTTGTATGTTTGTATTACATTGAACTTCTCTGTAATGTATAATTACAATGCACCTATAAAATATATAAAAAAGGATGAAGATGCTCAGGCTTACAGAGTTTAAATGATTTCTCAGGGTCATATAGCTGTAAAATGATGAACCAAGAACTCAAAACTAGGATGTCCAAATCCACAATCTCTGCTGTGGAGCCACACGCTCCATTGCCATCTTGGTGGTTTATTTTCCACTGTGCCCAAATTTATCCATCTTTTACTTTGATGCTGTTTCTCCTGTGTTTTTAAACTAAATCCTCTTTGGAACCTCAAAGGTGGTCGTGAATGACAGCCTCACATGTGGCATTACCTTACGGGATCAAGACACACCCAGACAGGTAACTGTTGACCATTTTGCTAGCAATGTGTCTGTATTTTGGCCATCTTTCCTCTAATGATATGTAGCGATGATCGTCAACCTCATCTTGATTAGAAGTTTGTAATGGCAGAGGAGCCCTGGATAAACAGTCAGCCAAGGAAATCAGTCCTTGGAATTACATCAGCAGTTTTCATTATTGCGTTAGAGACTATGTTTTTCTCAACTCTGTAGCAGAAGTCAGGTCCCCGAAGGGATTAAATAAAGCAGGAGGCATTGGGTAGGAATCCAGTGAGCTTCTACATTGCCTAAAGCCTTAGTGAGTTATTAGCAAAAGCTTAACATGCCTTTCTTACTGAGACTTGGAGCTGTCTGTTCCTCAAGTGTGAAAAATGTAGACACTTGATCTTGCTAGTCTACGCTGCCCTTATTCCAGTTTGTGGGATACTTGGGAATAAATAGCATAGTCAACTAAGGATTACAAGTGGTGCTGTGTGCTAAGAATACACAAAACAACAGGAAACTAAAGCACTGGTTTCACAAGAAGGGACACATACTCACAGAATGAGCTTTCCCAAGTCCTGATATAGGGAACAAACAAGTCTTAAGTCAGTGGGGTTTTTGTCAAAACCTATCAGCATATTTCCTACCATGTGAAGACAGCTGGATGAACTGTTTGAAAGTTTAACTCACAGAATAGCTTAGGTGGATTAATATGTATGAATACAGGAAGAGCTCTTTTCTTCTCTTAGTTGACTGTGTATTATTATTAGGATGTGTTGTAGTCAGTCTTCCCGTCGCTGTGACCAAAATGCCTGATGACAGCAACTTACAGAGGGAAAGATTTATTTGGGATCACGGTTTCAGAGGCTTCAGTCTATCAGGCCAGCACCAAAGTGTAAGTGGTGGCAGCAGAGTGCACAGAGGGGCCCTGCTCTCACATCACGGAGGTCAGAAGCAGAGTCTCTAAGGCCACGTCCCCCATGAGACTTACCTGCTCCAGCCACACCCACCGGCCCAAGTGACTGCCCAGTAAATCCATTCAAAGTGTGGCTCCATCGTGTACTCCATCCTGGACTTACCCCCTGGGGAGATTAGCGCCCTCTGATTCACTTATTTCGTCTCTGAACATTTTCGCATTGCCAATGCGTGAGCTCCTCCACGGGACAGTCTGTATTCAAACCACAGCAGGATGTATTCCGGAATTATTGACTCTTTTTCCACTTTTATATTGCTCTCAATTTTCTGCCACAATATAATTGTCAGGGTTTTTTTTTTTTTTTTTCATTAAGAAAGGAATAAAGTATTAGTCCTTTATGTGCTTAGGAATTGATGTTTGGGGTTAATCTAATAGTAAGTAATTTTCCCCCACATATCAAACAAAGAGGACTAATTTGAAAGACAATTTATTTCTTAATATTAAAACATAGCTCAGCACAGTGGCACATGCCTCTGTAATCCTAGTACTTAGGAGGCTGAGACAGGAGGATTGCAGGTTCGAGGGCAGCCTCAGCAAGTAATGAGACTCTCTTCAACCTAGTGAGACCCTGTTTCAAAATTTAAAAACTAAAAAATAGGGCTGGGAGTGTAGCTCAGAGGTAGAATACTCCAGGGTACAATCCCCACTACTACTGTTACCACTACTACTACTACTACTACTACTACTACTACACACACACACACACACACACACACACACACACACAGAAAATTGTACAACAAAAGCTGGGTATGGTTGCACATGTCTATAATCCCAGTACATGTAAACTTAAGACAGGAGGATTATAGGTTCAAGGCCAGCCTAAACAACTTAGTGAGACCCTGTTTCAAAATAAAAAATAAAATTGGGCTGGGGGTGTGGCTCAGAAGTAGAATGCCCCTGGGTTAGATCCCCAGTATCACACAAAAATTAAAAAAAAAAAAAAGATACAACATGAAATTCTGTGCTAGATTCAGAAATTACATTAGAATCTCCCAATGAAGAAAGTCATTAAAAATTGTCCATCTCCTGTAACTTTGCAAGCGTCAGTTTATAGAGATTTTTCTGTGGTGAAAGAAGCAGATGATCAAATCTCTACAGAAATTAAATGCTACAGAAAATAATCCTGGTGCACTGTTTACATCTCTGAATAAAAAGGCTTAGGCTGGGCATGGTGGTGCATGCCTGTCACCCAGTGCTTGGGAGCCTGAGACAGGAGGATCACAGGTTTGAAGTCAGCCTCAGCAACTTAGTGAGACCCTGTTTCAAAAAAAAAACAACAAATTAGAAGAGCCCAGAGGTAGAATGCCCATGTTCAATGCCCAGTACCACAAAATAATAATAATAATTATGATAGTAATATAATAATAATCCTCTAATTCCAGTACTTGGGAAGCTGATACAGGAGGATTGCAGGTTTGAGGTCAGCCTCAACAACTTAGTGAGACTCCCACTAACCTGGTGAGACCCTGTTTCAAAACAACAACAAAAAAAAAGAGTAAAAAGGGATGTGGTTATAGCTCAGAGATAGAATGCTCCTGCATTCAATCCCCAGTACCACACACACAAAAAATAAAGGAAGGACGGAAAAAAAATTAGAATCTTACCATATGCCCAGCAAGACATCACCCTGATTACTATGCTGTGTGATGTGTGATTTTATGCAAAACTCTAGTATATCTGAGCTTCATTATTCTGATCTGTTTTTAAAAATGAATATAGTTTCCTGACTTGATGTCTCTTCCCATAACCCTTTGCTGAAATTTTATGTAACCAGGACACTGGAGTACTGGGTTGTTTTTTTTTTTTCACTCAACAAATATTTTCAAGCTCCTCTGTGTATCAGCACTAGCTGGATTTGGCAGCTCGGCAGAAAACAAACATAGGCACAATTCCTGGTGTCGTGGATCTTCTATTCGAACGGGGTTGGCAATAAACAAAAGACATAAAGCTATGTACTCTTTCAGGCAGTAAAATGTGTTATGAAGTAGAATAAAAAAATCAGTGTAGGATTTTTCAAGGGCAACTTATCTCATACAAGTAATGTGCAAACATGGAACAGAAATGGAGAAAAAATATATATGAATATCAGCCAGATGTGGTTACATTCCTGTAATCCAAGTTCTTGGGAGGCTGAGACAGGAGGATTGCAGATTCAAGGTCAGCCTCAGCAACTCAGTGAGACTCTCAGCAATTTAGCAAGACTTTGTTTCCAAATAAAAAATAAAAAATAGGGCTTGTGGTTCAGAAGTAGAATGTCCCTGGGTTCAACCCCAGTACCAATAAATAAATACATTTAAATATAGATATTTATACATATGTCTATATGTATGTGAGTGAGTGTGTGTGTGTGTGTAAATAAAATCGCTGGATAAAGCTCTATAGAAGATGGAAGAGCACACACAGAGTCCTAAGGCAGGATTTTGCTCGGCATTTTTAAAATTTACTTTCTTGACATATGATTGACATGCAAATCGCTGTACTTATGTAAAGCACACGACTTGATGAGTTTGGCAATAAGTTTACGCTTGTAAAACCTGCACCACTGTCAATGCCATAACTTTGTCCATCACTTTCAAAAGTCTCCTCCCAGCAGCCCTGCATTTGTTCTGCTGTGTCTGGTTCCCTGATCATATGATCCATCCTCCTAGCAAAGTTTTCAGTAGACAGTAGGGTCTGCTTAGTTGCATGCCCTCTGTTCTGGTGAACTCTCCAGACCTTATTTATCTCGCATGACTGAGTAGCTAGGTGAGAGCCCCAAGCGCCCTAGATGTGGGGGTGAGGGCGTGCAGTGGTCCATCTCACAGGGCCCTGTAGGCAGAGTACTTACTTGGAACCTTCTCTAAGTGAGCTGTGAAGTACTTCAGTGTTTTATTTTTGTGTAGTACTAGAGCTTGAGCCCAGGGGCATTCTACCAGCAAGCTATATGCCCAGCCCTGTTTTATTTTTTGTTTTGAAACAGGATCTTGCCAAGCTGCTGAGGCTGGCCTCCACCCTTCAGTCCTCCTGTCTCAGCCTCCCAAATGCTGGGATTACAGGTGTGTGCCACTGTGCCCGGCTCTGTCAGTGTCTTAAACAAAGACCTGTCATGATATGATTTAAGTTTCTCTGCCTGCTGTGTGGAGAATAATCCGCAGAGTAATGTGGAAGATGGAAAGTTGCAATTTTTCATGTAACATGACTATGATTTGGACTAGAATTTGTGGCAGTACCTTTAGGAGAAGTATTGGAATTTGTGTGCATTTTGAAAGTGGGGCTATCAAATTCGCTAATGGGTTGGACGGGAGATGTGAGCTTACTATGGCTGCTGTTGCTCTGTTAATATCATGCATTTATATGGGAGAGTATCCTGTACCTGAAATGCTTAAGACCAGAAGTATTTAGGATTTCAGATTGGTTCTGTTTAGGAGGCATTTGCATATGCATGAGATATCTTGGGGATAGGGCCGAAATCTAAACACAAAATTCATTGATGTTTTATATGCACATAGCCTAAAGATAATTTATATACCATTTTAAATAATTAAAACAAAGTTTCTTGGTGTAGAATTTTTAACTTACAAAGTATTAGTACTCAAAAATATTCACGGTTTTGGGAAGTTTGGATTTTATTTTTGTTTTTTAAATAAAATACTTTTTTGGGGAGGACTGGCTATTGAACCGGGTGGGGGGGGAGTGTCTACTTCTGAGCTACATCCCCAGCCATTTAATTATTTATCAGGAACCCCAGGCTGAACCCTCAACCATGAGGCCCCAATAAAGACGCTGCCTGAATGTTGCTGATTCAAACCTCTCTGTATTATACCTCTCTCTCTGGGATCGAGGGCACTACACAAGCAGTAACAAACACAGCACAGAAGCCGTCTCTCCAAATAGTGCCTTTCCAACAGACTCCCAATAACCCCTCTCTCCAGCAATCCACCTTCCACTAGCAACCAACAACCTTTCCTCCCAGAACTTCTCCAGCAACCCACTCCAGCAACAACCCAGCCAGCC